>LPNX010965174.1:68455-130321 GCA_001517045.1 Pseudotsuga menziesii | reverse complement strand
CATCACAATTTTGCAGCTATTCAGGGAATTGGGTGTGAAATAAATTGCCTTATTTTTTGTACTCTTTGGAAAGGAGTATGCACAGATCTCTTTTCCATTTCGGATTATGTTTGCAGATCAGAGTTTGACAGCAAAAAGAAGCATTCAGATAATGCTCCTACTTCATCAGTTGATGAGATACAAGGAGTCTCTCCTCTTCCTTCTTGCAGGTTCTACACTCCAGCGCATGATCATGGAGTCCATGATTTCTTCAGCAAGTCATTCATCCAGAAGCAGTTCAGTCAGCTCATTAAAGTGAAGATGAAGATATGTTGAAGACATATTTCAAATTTTGTGCCTTGTCCTATCTTGAGGGAGGATTTTCCCCATGTGGTTTTGCCTCTTTCCTCACTTTTCTGGACATAATAATTGTAAAAGGGTGACCATAGCCTTGTTGCTGGGCCCTATATGCATCCATATGCATCCATATTTTTTGTCATACCATCATAAAGTCAGACTTATAGGGGGGTGTTGTAATATATTAAACCCACTCACAACTTAAGATAAAATAATTAATCATTATTTGATTATTTATTCACCCACTAGCTTAATTAGGTGGCACCTTAAAGTCAATGCATGCCAGTTATATCCTAGGAATGAGTTATTTCTGATTCTGGGTTCATCTAGAATTAGTATGCAGGACCTTATAGCAGATTTTGCTTTTTTCTGTTTTTTCTGTTTTTTCCTGCTTTTCTATGGATAAGATAAAAGCTAGTCAACTAGGAAACTAGGAGCTTTTGTTTCCAACCCATCCTCCATTAGTTTTTCTCCATTTTCTAGGATTAGCATGTTATTTCCATCTCCTTGACAACTCACTCATGCTTTTGCCAACTCGTGAGGTCCTTGATAGATTTAGCAAGTGCTTTATCCACCTATGGGGGTTTGCTATATTTTGGTAAGTCAGTCTTTTTTGAGCTTTATGAGTTGTTTCCATACAATTCGACTTCTCCATGAGGGATGTACTATTTATGTACTCTATTATTCATAATTATTCAATGGAAGGATACACACCAATATTCATCTCTTCATTCATGTGATTCAGTCTCTTTTCTTCTCTCTTATTTTCCTGTGTATGCTTGTGAGAATTCTTAGTAGTAAGATCTATTTCCTGTGCTTCTTCTTAGCATCATTGCACATAGCATTGATCTATTATTTCTACATTCTGGAGTGCCTGGGCCCTGATCTATCAGCCTATCTCATCAGATCTCAGAAAAAATCACTTCCGGAAAAGTCCAGTTTCAGTGAGGGCTAGGGCTGTTTCAGTCAAATTTTCAGATCTAAGTCAAACTAGCCAGTCTTTGGACAACGTTGGGGTTGATTTGGACTGTGTGGGACCCGATCTATCCATCTGTGAAGTCAGAATTCAGAAAAAACTCAAAACTCTAGCAGGTCAATTTTTCAGTGGGGGGTTATGTAGTTTTCTGCTTAAAAATCAGATCTAGATCAAACTGTGAGGAATTTGACCAGCATTCTAGTTGTTTTGGTGAAGGGGAGGCCCGATCTATGAAACCCAGAAATGGTTTGGCAAAAGATCGGACGATTCCCTGATTTATTGATTTTTAGGGTTTTTAGTGTTTAGGAGTTTTCAGAAAAAGTTGAATTGAAGCAAGGTACAATGGAATAAGATCTGAAAAAGAAGAGACTTACCTATTGGATCTTACCTGGAAAAGCTTGTAGAAGTCTGTAACAGTGACGATCTTTGTTATCCCGATCAATTCTGGAAGATCCCCATGATTTCTATGGCATATGCAAGCTCCAAGCCACCAATGCGCCCCTTACCCTGCATGAGCAAACGTCAGCCATATCAGATTTGCTAATACAAGATAAAGAAACTGAATGCTACAAGACAATAAAATGAAGTAATCATAGATCACAATGAAACTAATGAAAACCCCCTGATCCAAGACAAAGAGAACCGAGCGAGTTGAGGTCCCCCTACAAAAACGCTCTAGCCAAAGCGCCCTCCTGTAGACAAAACAATGATAGCCCCGAAAATATAGATCTCACGAGAATTTCCACAATGCTAGGAAACTGAAGACTAACTAATCACCATTTGAAAACATCAGATGCAAAGCAGATCCAGAAAAATGTCCACAAAAAAGTCTTTCTATTATTCAAATCCAAGAGCCAAAGACCCCCTACAAATGAGAAGCTCTGTCCTTTAAATAAAAATGAGAAAACCTCAATCATAACCAAATCCTAACCACTTTCAAACCGAGTGGCTAAAATTAAAAGATGAAATGTTCTAATCAATGGTTGAGATGAGCTCAACATACAACACATGGATCAATATAACCATAATTTATCAAAGTGGACTAAACCACTCAAAAAAGGTAACCCACTCAACAAGAAATAAATGAAAGCACATGGTGGGTCCAAGGAGTGTTTGACTAACTCCCTTTGGGTGTCCCCTTGGCACAATAAATAATATAACAATTTAATTCTTTGACTTTTGTGCCTCCTTGAGGAAATCGTGAGCCTCCAAAAAGAGCTCCAGAAAATAATAAAAAATATCCAAAAAATATGTGTGGGCCCAATCAAGAGCTGCAACTGCTGGAGAAGGTGCGAAGGACCTCACTCTCATCATCATGACTCATCCCATGTCATTTCCTTGCCTCAGTAGCCCAAATCGATTTCTTCAATAGTCATTTAATCATTTTTTAATCTGCCTCTGGAAATGTGAACCTACCAAAATAGCCTCCTAGGGTGCCTGCATTGTCAAATTGAGCCCACCACGCTCTCTGGGATGGGGGTACTATGGTACAAACAAGTGGCTGCACCCCCCTATGCCCCTACAACGCCCTAGGAGATCCAACTGAAACATCACCCTGCTCAAATATATCAATTTGTGAAGAAAAACTGCATCAGAAAGGCAGAATGAGCCTAATCACATCTGTAAGTGCCCAGAACTGGAAATAAACTGTCTCATTGGACTCAGAGAGTCCAAATCCATCTAAGGTGTATACTCATACTCCTCATAGGTCTCTATCTGACCATCAATCACATCAAATAAACAATATAACCATCTGTAACTGATCAGATACCCATAATAACTCAGACTACATCCATCTGTTGCAAGTGTTAAAAGGTTAAGACATGCTCTACAACTCATTCAAGTAACAATCACAACAAGTAGCATTTATTTCCCTGGCGGTACATCAACCAATACATATATAAGGCTTTATTTATTATTACTTAGACTTAGACTTTCAAGACTATACTCACTTCATAGTTGTAGCCAATTTGCTGGTGAAAGGTGAAAGGTGAAAATGACAAGGCTAAGGCAAAGGATGACTACCTACTCAACATCATGACACTTTGGATAAGGAAAGGGAAAACTCACTATAACCAATGTCGGACAAACAACAACACAAGGAATGGCAGTGCCTCACAAATGGGTGAGTTGTTTAGAGAGTGCTTATTCAACTTAGGCATCATGTCTACATCAAGATTGATCCGAGTTCATTAAGATTGCATTTTATTCCATGGCCTTTTTGGCCTACATGACCATTTTGGGACTTCATCAGTGCTTAGAAGCACAGCTAATCGCAGCTTTCATCCGGGACATATTTATTTTAATAAGGTCAGCAATTTTTGGATATAGCACATTTTTAACCATTGCTTTTTTGGACCTTTTCTTATACTCTTCAAGGAGTACTTTAGCATTTCATTGCTCTTGCCCTTTTTACATATGTTAAGAAACACAGTTTTACAATTTTCATTTTCCATGGGCGCATATTCAATATTTCAATGCAAGTAGTACATGAGCTTCAGTTTTAGCCAACAACATCTCAAGTGACTAGGGGGAGTTCTGCACAATGCCAAACATCAAGACAACCAACCATAATGATTTAGGCATACAATCCAACTCACCAAAGGCAAGTTTTGTCACCAACTCAGAGCCGAGACACAATATAAACAGGGAGGCTTGTCCAACAAAACTTCTAGCAGGCAAAAAGGTCCTCCATGTCATGAGTCAAGAAGTCAGTCGGGTTGAAAACTAAAATGGAAGGAAATGGATGGGTGAAGACAGTGGATGATGGAACCAACACTAGCAAGCCAAAACAATGGCGGGAATGACTACCTCTATTCTCCCTAAGGAGGGTAAAACCAATGAGTATAGATCAAGAACTTCCAAGTCTAAGTAAGGACATCAATACATAGTACAAGATACAACCAAATCCATATAATTATGACCGCTAGATCATGATACCACAAGTTAATACATGTCACAAGAATCAGTATAAGAGCAATAATAACCATAGCACAATATAAAATGCTGAGTCAATAACCATGCAATAAAATCCATCTGAGACACCATCTGTCCAATGAGAAAAAACTAATATAACACTGGGCATCCATGACTGCTCTAAAATAACATAAATGGCTACATCGGTCCTCAAATCTAAGTGTCCTAAGACTCAGTCCTAACATGGGAGAGTACAATAGTCCACTAATACAAAAATGATCCATATAAACTGCTCATCTCAGCATCTCATATGTAAGAGATCTGGCTGAGAAATGTACTGTGTCTGAAAAATAGAATATGGTAGTCTGGCTACTATATATGTGATAACATTTGGCTCCAACTGGGACAAGTGCTCTGCTGAAAAGAGCGCTTGAGAACCTCAGAATCTCTAGTCCTCGCACTCTGCTTCTCACATCCTCGATCAATCCATCCAGCTCTGCAACAGCTACCAAGAATGTACCTAACTACCTACAACATGTCCAGAGCTATACCAAATTCACAGACCGGTCGTCAGAACAATATGTGGATAATATATAAAATACTGAAAATAAAGATGCATGAAACTAAAAAGCAGAAAATAAATCTAATCTATAACCATAACTTTCAGTAAAAGTTTGATTTTTATTTTGCAGAATAACAAAATTACGCTAAGAGCTTCAAAAGCAAGCTTCAAACAACAAAGCAAAACTCTATACTACTGCCGGGAAGGCTTATTCAAGTCCTACCTACCCTACTCTAACCAATTTAGACAAGTGTTAAGTAAAATCATAAATCCAATGCAACCATTTGCTGAACAACTCTATTGAGCTTTCTTTACCGTTAATGATACAACAAGTCAAAGATAGGTTGTAAGTAATGTGAATGAAAATTGAAGCTATTGTAACTTGTTGTTTGAAAATCAAAGAAAGATATGATAATTGATTGTAACCACTTTCAAAACGAGTGGCTAAGATTAAAAGATGAAATGTTCTAATCAATGGTTGAGATGAGCTCAACATACAACACATGGATCAATATAACCATAATTTACCAAAGTGGACTAAACCACCCAAAAAAGGTAACCCACTCAACAAGAAATAAATGAAAGCACATGGTGGGTCCAAGGAGTGTTTGACTAACTCCCGTTGGGTGTCCCCACGGCACAATAAATAATATAACAATTTAATTCTTTGACTTTTGTGCCTCCTTGAGAAAATCGTGAGCCTCCAAAAAGAGATCCAGAAAATAATAAAAAATGCCCAAAAAGTATGTGTGGGCCCAATCAGGCGCTGCAACTGCTGAAGAAGGTGCGGAGGACCTCACTCTCATCATCATGACTCATCCCATGTCATTTCCTTGCTTCAGTAGCCCAAATCGATTTCTTCAATATCCATTTAATCATTTTTAATCTGCCTCGGGAAATGAGAACCTGCCAAAATAGCCTCCTAGGGTGCCTGCGTTGTCAAACTGAGCCCACCAAGCTCTCTGGGATGAGGGTACTATGGTACAAACAAGTGGACGCACCCCCCTATGCCCCTACAACGCCCTAGGAGATCCAACTGAAACATCTCCATGCTCAAATATATCAATCTGTGAAGAAAAACTGCATCAGAAAAGCAGAATGAGCCTGATCACATCTGTAAGTGCCCAGAACTAGAAATAAACTGTCTCATTGGACTCAGAGAGTCCAAATCCATCTAAGGTGTATACTCATACCCCTCATAGGTCTCTATCTGACCATCAATCACATCAAATAAACAATATAACCATCTGTAACTGATCAGATACCCATAATAACTCAAACTACATCCATCTGCTGCAAGTGTTAAAAGGTTAAGACATGCTCTAAGACTCATTCAAGTAACAATCACAACAAGTAGCATTCATTTCACTGGCGGTACATCAACCAATACATATATAAGGCTTTATTTATTATTACTTAGACTTAGACTTTCAAGACTATACTCACTTCATAGTTGTAGCCAATTTGATAGTGAAGGGTGAAAGGTGAAAATGACAAGGCTAAGGCAAAGGATGACTACCTACTCAACATCATGACACTTTGGATAAGGAAAGGGAAAACTCACTATAACCAATGTTGGACAAACAACAACACAAGGAATGGCAGTGCCTCACAGATGGGTGAGTTGTTTAGAGAGTGCTTATTCAACTTAGGCATCATGTCTACATCAAGCTTGATCCAAGTTCATTAGGATCACAATTTATTCCATGGCATTTTTGGCCTACATGACCCTTTTGGGACTTCACCAATGCTTAGAAGCACAGCTAATCGCAGCTTTCATCCGGGGCATATTTATTTTAATAAGGTCAGCAATTTTTGGATATAGCACATTTTTAACCATTGATTTTTTGGACCTTTTCTTATACTCTTCGAGGAGTATTTTAGCATTTCATTGCTCTTGCACTTTTTACATATGTTAAGAAACACAGTTTTACAATTTTCATTTTCCATAGGCACATATTCAATATTTCAATGCAAGTAGTACATGAGCTTTCAGTTTTAACCAACAACATCTCAAGTGACTAGGGGGAGTTCTGCACAATGCCAAACATCGGGACAACCGACCAGAATGATTTAGGCATACAATCCAACTCACCAAGGCAAGTTCTGTCACCAACTCAAAGCCGAGACACAATATAAACAGGGAGGCTTGTCCAACAAAAGTTCTAGCGGGCAAAAAGGTCCTCCATGTCATGAGTCAAGAAGTCAGTCGGGTTGAAAACTAAAATGGAAGGAAATGGATGGGTGAAGACAGTGGATGATGGAACCAACACTAGCAAGCCAAAACAATGGCGGGAATGACTACCTCTATTCTCCCTAAGGAGGGTAAAACCAATGAGTATAGATCAAGAACTTCCAAGTCTAAGTAAGGACATCAATACATAGTACAAGATACAACCAAGTCCATATAATTATGACCGCCAGATCATGATACCACAAGTTAATACATGTCACAAGAATCAGTATAAGAGCAATAATAACCATAGCACAATATAAAATGTTGAGTCAATAACCATGCAATAACATCCATCTGAAACACCATCTTTCCAATGAGAAAGAACTAATATAACACTGGGCATCCATGACTGCTCTGAAATAACATAAATGGCTACATCGGTCCTCAAATCTGAGTGTCCTAAGACTCGGTCCTGACATGGGAGAGTACAATAGTCCACTAGTACAAAAATGATCCATATAAACTGCTCATCTCAGCATCTCATATGTAAGAGATCTGGCTGAGAAATGTACTGTGTCTGAAAAATAGAATATGGTAGCTTGGCTACTATATATGTGATAACAATATCCATGCTTTTTTTTATTTAAATAATATGAAATTTCATAAGTGGGGAGGGTCCACTTCATGTTTAGCGCATCCATGCTCATTAGCTAGCGTGAACCATCCACCTTTGGCGTCACCGTCCCTTTGGATTAATTCATAACCACTTTCTTGCCCCTTGGTGATATATCAAAGTAAAACCAAGGTTTTAATTAAATGTTTCATGTATGGGGAGGGGCCTACCCCAATCCCACTCACCACAACCTTAAGCGTGAGTGCTAAAACTTTGATGTCACCATCCATGATATAACTTGTAATCACTCTCTTTTAAACCAAAGCCTAATGCTTGCCATGTCACCTCTCTTCTTGGTGAAGTCATTTAATCATTGGGACCCATGCCAAGTCACTTTATCATTATTAAAATAATGATTTTTGACTTTTTTAAATATTTTGACTAAGTGCATTATGTCCACTTTTAGCATTAAAATGCTATTCTAAAGCTCCTTTAGCCAAATACTGCCTTACGGGGTGCTCCGACTGACCGAGTGATGGTGAAAGTGACCCCTGGGGTGAAGACGCTACTCTGGGCTTGAAAATGAGCCCAACCATGCTGAAAACGGACTCCGGATCACACATTTATTGCATTTTGAAATTTTCCATTTAAACCATTAAAAAATGGCTTAAAAAACGAAAAAAAAAAATATTTTTCTCGAAATCCAAGGAAACTCTAGGGGGACCTAGTACATGTTCATACGACTCAAGCGGAATGCCTAGCATGACAAAAAACACTGCCACAGAGGCTCTAATAACCTCCTAAGGCCGAAACATCAAGACAACTACCCCAGCTTTGGAGGAGCGAGTGAAAAACTCAGAAATTATTGGTCGTTTGTTCAACATCCAATTATAACCAAGGGAAAAAACACTCTGGGCTAGTCGACTTGATGCCCAAGTCCAGGAAGCCGAGCCTTTTATAAAAATTTAAATGCTAAGACATTTTTTACATTTACCCCAAAGGGGGTATGAACATGTATTTTACAAAGAATAAAAAGTTCAGCGAAAAATTGGCTAACTCTGGAACACACTGAACCTCTGAACTCTGGAGATGAGCATTCATCATGCTCGATAACTGGTGGCTCAATAGGAAGTTCAACTATTGTACAAAATAGTTGGTAACAAAGTCTTCCTGTATGGGTTTATGGTCCAATCAAGCAGTTACTTTCAGGAATTCTAGTCAAGAGTTTGAACTTTGTCGCATAATTGGAGAAAAGGCACTTCATATCTCTTCTCAATCATCTTTAATGAATAATATGTTTCAATTTGTAAATTTGACTTATGGACGACTAAGAAGGTGTATAAAGATCAATTTCATCTTTTCTCTATTTTGGTACAACAAGAGGGGTTAATTTCAATCTTAGTTTTATCACATTACAATTTATCCCCATCTGGTTTTTCCATTTTTTCTGGAGTGAACAGAATTGAGTGTCCTACTCATGTAGAGGAGAGAACAAATAATTGCCTAGCAGAGTTGAATCATGAGTCATATTGTCTTTTTCATCAAAAGAGGACTCACATTATTTTTCCGATGTTTTAATGAATGAAGTTTGTAAAAATCAGTTCCAACCTTGGCATGATTTTATTCCACATCTTTCTTTGAATATCAAGTAGCATGTTAGAATGGTTTCAATTTTCATTCACATTTCTTCCAAACCATCTGTGACTTGTTATCTCATTAACTGCAAAGAAAGATCAATCAATCCATTCAGCGAGTGGTTGCATTGGGTTTATGACTTTACTTAACACTTGTCTGATTGGTTAGGTTAGAGTAGGTAAGGTTTCGATAAGCTCTCTGAGCAGTAATGTAACACCCCGGTTTTGACCCCGTTTGCATTAAAAATGTATATGATGTATATATTGTAATTAATCATGGTGTGGAGCTAAAGGAAAAAGCCCCACCATCGATTTAACGTTTTATGTTTCGGTGATTAAAATCGTTGCCGATGGTATTTCGTGCTAGCCAGCACATTATAATTTTGGCATCATGTAAATATGCAATTTAATTAAAAACCCACAACCAGCTATGTCAATGCAACAAATAATGAGATGGGGGCATGATTTTCCTAAGGATAAGGGGGGGGGGGGATATTTAACCTTTGGGGCCAATGGGGAAAAGCCAAATGTCAATGAGAGAACCCATCAAACTGTCAACTACCTTTCTTGTCTCATTCACCCAGTCATTTAATTCTGCCAGAACTTGGTTGAAGTAGTTATTGCATGGGGATGGGAAGAGTATGGGCAAGACAATTCGAATTTGGGGAAAACCCATTTTTGGGGAAAAACGTTTTTGACTTTTGGGGCAAGTTAACACCCAAAATGCATGCCCATTTGGCCATACAGCCACGTTCTCCATTTCCTCACGCAGGGGAAGCTTGGGAGTTGATTTACCTTCACGTTTTTGCCTGTTGTGTGCTCAACTTCACGTTGAGGGCTCCTGGACGTTTTTTCTCACCATCAGTCATCCACGTTTTAACAGTTTCTTTCATTTTCCCCATGACTGGGAAGTCAAATTTGCAAAGCTCAGTGCCTAGGCTCTTGGCTTGACGTTTTTGTTGTTGTTTCCTAGGCTGGGAATCCGTTTTTGTAATGCCCAACGAATTAGAGAAGAGGCCACGATTTATGGGTGTCTGTGGAGGCCGTTTTTGCCCACGTGAAGTCAATGAACATTTGGTGAAATCGATTTTGGCTCTTGGGGTTGTTTTACGGACTTATCATTTTCGATTTTGGCTTCCAGGACATTTTTGGTCCATGCCCGGCACTGTAATTGTTGTGTATGCATCTTTTGGCTTTGGTCTGATCTAATTGGGAGTGGAAAGAAGTTCTGAACTAGCTTGATAAACCTAGTGTGTGAAGGGACCTCACAGACAGATCTAGGGGGTTGGTTTTCTTCTTTGCACACCCTGAATATCACTGGAAGGGAAGGCATAAACCGAGGGACTGTGTAGTAGAGAAGGGGATGCTTCCTTGTGTTGGGTGGGTAGATGTTTAGAAGCCAGGCTAGATTTGGTGCAGGTGCCCATAGCTCTTTGGAGGAGCTCACTAGCTTAGCAGTCAGCCTTTCCATCTCTTTTGCAGCCTGATAAACCCAACTGTGTTGGCTTGGCTGAATTTTGTAGTATCCTTAGCTATGTGTAAGCCTACTAGTGTTCCTTATTCCTCGTGGGAATCATGCCCAGCTCGAGGGTGGCAGTGCTGCTGAGAGATTGATGAGCACACTGGCCTATGGTTGGGTGGAACGTTGCAGCAACATAGCTAATTGCGGGACGAGCTTCTTCATAAGATAAGTATTCTTGTCTATTCCATCTCTGCAATTGTATTTGTTGTTTAATGAAAATGATGAACATGTGAATTAATGGAATGGATATGCTTCCGATGTATGTTAAATATTTATGCATCTATGCATGTATTAGTTCAATGCATTTCTTTTTATCATGTGTATGATCATGGGATTTAAATATCCCGGTTTAGATAGCAGCATTAGTTGCGTCCTCTCTCCGATAGAGGGGCGGGGACGTGACAAGTAGTCTAGTCTGTTTTTTTGTCTAACTGATGCATGAGTCTTCTAGTTACTAAGTCTTTTCTATTTTTAGTTATTTACTGCATTTGAAGTGATTAGATTAGAATTTACTTTTCAGCACTTTACTTTCGAGCATTTATTTTGTCAGTTTATTTCTGCATATATTTTTCTCATACATGTTGCTCCAGTATTTCTCGCTTCCGTGTGCGTAGGTAATAGCTAATGCTTGGAAAGGGAGCAGAATGTTGGATGTGCTGGATTGTTTGTTGCTGATGGTGCTGCGAACCAGAGATTTCTAAGGTTCTCAAGCACTCTCTTCATTAGAGCGCTTGTCCCAATTGGAGCCAAATGTTATCACATATACATTTGCAGCAGGGATTCCATGATGCAGCATACAGACTTGTCTCTTATTCTATTACGGGCTATGTTTCACATGGGGTATTAGCATGGATCTTTACAATTTCAGCCATTCGAGATCCTTGTTCATCAGATTTTCCTTGCTAGGACTGAGATTCAGGAGTCCATGGAGATGCTTTTGGTGATGATCTAGTTCATTGTAGCAGAGCAACAGATCAAAGTTGGTACATACAGTTATAGAGGGGCTTATCAATTGGAGACAGGTATATTTGGTGAGATCAGGTATATGCTTCCTTGGTTTGATTTTGCTCTATGATGTATGTCAGACACCTATGCTTATCAGGTTATGATGATTATGGTGAGCTATGCTTATATCTATTGTTGCTTTAACTTGTGTTATGACTAATCAAAACGGCTTGATGTGAAGGTTGTTGCCCATGCCATGCTTGTACAAATAGTAAACCTTAGTGCTAGGTTGGTTCCATTTATCACTTGCCCTCATCCATCCAGTTTCATCCATTGTAAACTTATCCTATGGCTTAGACTGTTTGAGACTTGTGAGATTGAAGATCTTTTCCCCATTTTGACCTCTATGCATGATGGATCCCATGTTGTTTTGTGTCTCGACTCTGAGTTGTGCGACAAAACTTGTCGAAGCCTTGATCCTTCTGGGCCAGGAGAACCTGCTGGTGTTGGTTCCTGAGCTTAGGCAAGTTGGGTTTTCAATCCTTGACCTCTCTGGTCGGTTGCCCCTGATGTTTGGTCCTGACTGTAGATATTCCCCCTAGTTGCCCAAGAAGTTGTCAGCTAAAACCTGAAGCAATATGTCTACCATCATTACATGCATTATGAGCTATATGTTACATGTTATGAAATGCAAGCCTGCAAAATGAAATTGCAAACTGTATCTTTAGACACAAATAAAAAAGGCTATAAAGTGAAATTGTTAAAGGCCCAAATAAAACAATGGATAAACAAATGCTAAATCTAAAGATTATTGGCCATCTTATTGAAATGTAATGATTAATTCCTCACGGATCCTACAGGTTTTGATGTGAGATGAAGTAAGGGACAGCTAATTCTAAGTGTCCCCTAGGATCTCTTCGTTACAGTTTCTTGTGTACTCAACGCAAGGGTCCTAGAAAAGATCCTCACAAAGCTTGATTCTTAGCTTGGATGTGAGTCGTAGACATGTTGTTAAGGTTGAATGGACACTTTTCAGATCAACTCATCCACTTGTGAGACACCACCATTCCCTATTGTTCAATCTATCATGCATATGTCACTTTCGTTGTGTGTACTTGTCATTATTCGGATAAATCAAAAAGTCAAAGTCAATCAAAAGCCATTACCCTTTGCCTAAGCCTTGTTGTCCATCCTCACCCAGCAGTAGCACATTGTTTACCCTTTGTAAGTATGGCATGGACAAGTAGACTTCCAGAAAAGTTCCAACGTTCTTTAGAAGCACAGGTACATCTTACTATTATTATTATTATTTGTCACCATGATTATGAATAACTGATTTAAGCTTGGTTTGATATACATTATTGGAGCATTTCTTACCCTGGATGTTTACAGGATCATATGGATACAGTTTCTCACCTTCAGTTTGGGTACTTTGACCTGGTCAACCTAGTTTGACCAAGTCAAGCAGGTTTCCCAAGGCAATGACCCAATGCAACTTGGTCTATATTTGTTCTAGACATGCCCAGGACCAATACTGCGGTTTCAATTTTGAGAGTTTGGCCCTGGTTCTCCTGATTAGTGATTATTATCACTTAATTATTGGTCAAATGATCAAATTGTATTCCAGATGGTAGTATGATCGGTTCTCCTAGAGCAGAGCAGTGTTCCAGGGGGTATGAGTAGTCACTTATACCATTCTTTTATGTCTCCAGATAATTCAGAGCAGTCAGTTTGCCCCAGTTTGCACCTTGGACAAAGTTATGGTGGATTTATCATTTTCCAGAGATTGTACCAGGAAAAATGAACTAGAGAAATAACTGAAAAAAAATCGATTTGGCCTCCTAGGCCAAGGAAATGGCTTGGAATTTCGACAAATGATGTGTCTCAGTATACCGGACAGTCCTCCAACAGTTTTTAGTCAGAAGTTGTCCAAATTATTTTTATCTTGGCTCAGCCAGTGAGGAAATCCTCCCAAGGGACGCCCTCTCTACTTGGCTAATGATGTATTGTATTGTTATATCATATGATTTGAAGTTGTAAAGGGGCCTAGGGTGAATTAAGCCCCTAGTGACCCCCTCTCATGTATTATCATGTCACATTTTATGTTATATTGTGACTTTCACCTAGGATAGGCATCCTTGAGTAAAGTGTGCCCCCTCTTTGACTTAGTCACTTGATCCATGTAGTGATCTATGTATTGTTGATCTCCACCGTTGATGATGTTTTAATCTCAACCATTGGATGTAAAAGTGAGTTAGGGTTTACGTCTATCTCAAACTATTAAAGAGAGGTGACCCCCCCATTGTAATTCATGAGCTTTGGCACCGGAATTTGAATAAAGAGATTTTTGTCTGGGATTACTCTTCTGTGTATCTTGTAAATGATTTGATCTCATGATTGCCATTGCTACTCTTCTACACTTAGTTTTGTTTGGGATTCATCTTGTATATTTTCCTTTGCCCACGTCATCTGCAGGAAAGGAGGCGCGCTAGGAGAGAGAGAGGGCGTTTTTGTGGGGGAACACACCATCGTCCCGACTCTCGGGTGTTCAAATCAGGGAGTATTTTTTTCTTGATGATTTCTTACTTCCTATCTTTTCTTTATTCTGCAGATGTTAGTTTTCCTTATCATTTGATTTTCACTGATTCTCCAGGTTGAAGGAGGCGCTAGGGTGACTGGTTGTGGCTCAACTATAACAAGATCTTTTTCGAAAACGCTCATTTGAATAGGAAAGTGGCATTCTTCATCATTTCTGAAGTCATCTACAAGATCCAAGTACGTCTCGCAGGTTATTTCTCCTTTTATTTTCTGTATGCATTGCCCATCATTTCCATAACTATAAAACCCTCATTTCGTAGATCTATAGGTTTTGGTTTGCGACAAGCCATAAAACTAAAAACCCACCTTGGAATAAACATAAAACTCCTAAGTTTCAATTTCCATCATCATCGAACTCCATTTCCCATCCTAAGCACGGGCCTACTTCTTAGGGAAAAACGCCCTCCCTGGGAGGATTGGGTATCTCCGAAACCGTAAACTGGGTATTGTTGGTTTTGCTTTCATTTGCCTATTCTTACATCCAGCAATCAATTTGAGTATCCAATTTCATTAAATTTCACCGTTTTTCCCTACATCCTAATTTTTTGCATAAAACCCTAGGGTAAAATTGGGGCTTTTCACCTGGATGTTCAAAATATCTTGGTAATTGTTCTAAACTCTAATTAACTATCCCACTAAGAGATTGCACCAAGTTTCCCTGGATCATATGTTCGTTCTCCTTGTTTTAGGGTTATCTTGGTCATAGGGACGCCCCCTGAACTTAGTATTTTCACTAAGTCTGAAGTGTCGATATCCTTGATTGGCGTGACATCTGAGTTCTTTCAAAGGTCTTGGATATTGTAGGTCACGACTTTAGTTGCCTTTCCTCTGTCGTCCTGAATAGGATCACCTTACGAGGCATCTACAGGATTCGTGATAACAATAGAGTCTGCAATAAATGCACCAATTTGTCTTGGGAAGCATGCCACCTTCAAAATCTTGGGATTCATTCCAAATTTCCTCTCTCTCAAGGAGTCGATTTCTCTTCAAACCCTTCTCTTCTCTTCTCTCTTGGTCACAATGATGAGAATGAATGTCTTTTCCCTAGTTTTGTTTGAGGTAACTACCTCCTTCCAAATCCATGGCAAGGATTAGGCCTTGACTTTTAAGATCTAGGGCTCTCATTAATGCCTCATTAAATGAAAATAAAACACTTTTCCATTTAAATACGTAAGTGCCCTTTTTAATTTAAATTTCACTTAAAGTCTTATAAAGTTAATTTAAAATTAGAACCTCAAACCACTTCATAAAGTAACTTTATAAAAAATAAAGTGTATCTCGCTTTATAAAGTACTAGGAACCACTTTTTAAATGCCCTTGTCCACCCCAAGGCATCACAACGTGAACAACATTTCCTTGGTACTTTTTCAACACAGAAGACATCCCTCACCGTCATGGACTTTCTAGACTCCCTTTGAAAGGAATTGCCCCTCATCCAACTACCCTGACTGAAGTGTTATCTCCCAATACAACCTCGAGATCTAACCCACTCTCTGAAAGATCTATAAAGTACCCTCGAACACCTATCATGTGATTGGAGACCCCGCTATCTATGTACCATACAATGGTAGTAGATGCATTCATCGACGACAAGAAATTAAGGCCAATTCTCTGTCAATCTCCTATGGGGAATGCTCATCCAAATCTGTTGAAGTAGAAGAGTGACAAGTAATCAAGAAGAATTCCTTGTCAAACTTGTCAGCAAATTCATCAACTTGGGTTGATGCTGCAGTCCATTGCTTCTTCTTCTTCTTGAGACACACTACTGCATAGTGCCCCATCTTATTGCAAGCAAAACATTTTACCTTACTTTGTCCTCCTCTTGATCACCCTGCTGCTTTGCCCCACCCTTTGGACCCTTCTTTGATTTCTTTTTACCTTTTGTTGCAAGTGCCACATCCTCATCATCATGAATAGTAGAAGAGCTACCCTCAACAAATCCTCTGTAGGTCTCTTCTTATATGAAATCATCCCAGAGACGATGCCACTTGGGAAGATTCTCCCTTGCTACAATAGCTCCCACAAACACTGCCCATGGCTTGATCACGCCATTCAGGGTTGTTCACACAAGCACATTGTCCTAAATCTTCTCCCCAACTACTCCTAGCTCATCTCTTACCTGAGTGATACTGTTAAGATATGTGGCCACGCTCTCAGATCTAATCATCTTAATGCCCTTCAGTTTCACTCTTAGTACCATCTTTCGATTCTCATTGGAACTCTGATACAGATTGGTTAAGGCATCACACATTTGATAAGTGTTATCCTTACCTAACACATGCGGGATAACATGGTCTTTAATCGCATTAAGCATTATCCTCTTTGCCTTGATGTTTTTCTTCTCATAAGCGGCCTTCACTTTAGCATTTGTAGGCACAGTCACGGGATGTGCAGTTGTGCTCTCCACAATATCCCACGTCTCACACTCCTGCGAAAGCAAGACAATCCTATGCTTCCAAAGACAAAAAAATTTGTCACCCCTTCCAACCTATCCTCAACCCTTAAACTTGTAGCCATGATCTTCTCACTGAAAACTGAAACCAAAAAGTATCTCAGTGAACAAGGAACACCTCTCGGTCACAGATATGGTATGTTAGCTCACAGATCTGAACCCTAATCTCAGAGATCTAATCAATCTGATGTGTACCCTCCCAGATCTAGTATGAATACTCGCAGATCCGGTATATGTGTATGCTATGATCTTTAACTTCGCTCTGATACCAAGTAAAATTTTCAATGCACTGAAAATACTCAACCTCAACACCATTTCAAGTCTCTCTAAATCACATGCAAATGTTAAACCTTGATTCTCAATCCCATAGAATGTATATCAGCACATACAATTATTTATAACATAAAACACATGAGATCTATTTACTTATTTTACTCAATAGCAATCACACACATAAAAATGGACACAAGTTTTTGGTTAATGTGACCCTGGAAAAACTCTTGCAGGAAAACCAGTGAGAGATAGGATAGCTTTATTATCTTCAAGCAGTTACAATGAGGTGCAATAGAATAGATCCAACAAAAACTTATCTCTGAGCCAAAAGGCTCAAATGCATAAGCCCGATCTCTAATGGATAGTTGGGTAATGCACCCCTATCTCAAAATCAACCCATCTCTCTGACTGCACCTCTCTGAAGCTACTCTCTGACTTGGGCCTCACGCCCCTCTAGTCCTGGATCACTATCTCCTGATGCACCTCTCTCAACCTGAGGAACTCAATCCCTGAGCTCGATCTCCTCTAGTGAAGTGTGCCCCTTCCTTTCAAAGAATGTGCCCCCTCTGTCAATTGAATCAATGAATCCTCCCCCGCTGGATTCAATCCCTCTTAGAAAAAATCTCTACCTCTAAGGTATTCTCCCTCTGCTACAGATCAAGTGTGCTAGATCTCTGCTCAAATCTGCACCCTCACTCCACAAGAAACTACGCCCTCTCTTCTCAAGATTATGCCCCTGTTCTCATGCACTGATTCGCTCTCCTTGTGTAGATGAACTCACTGCACACAATATTGCGCCCCTTTTACCTTCACAACTTCTTTTAAGGTTTCGTTGTCGTTTAGGTTCAAAATACCTAAGTTATTTTTCATGGGAAATAACACTTCCTCATTAAAAAATGTGCATACATGCATTTCTCGCATGCAACTTTGAAAAAAAAAAGAGTTTTGCTTTTGCAAGAAGCAAAGTTAGGGGTCAAATAACTTTCATAGTTAACTTCTCAACAATTTTCTTACTACCTCTTGCTTCTTTGAGATTTATTGACAAGCCAACCAAAGATATATGAGGTTCTCATGTACTCCCAAGAAGAGTACATGTCCCCCCAATTGGAGCCTCTTGTTACACCTCATATTGTATGAGGTTTCACATTGGTGTTTTCGATTGGTACCTTGGTGCATCTTGATGGACTTAAGGGATCTAAACCTTCATGTAACTTCTTCTCTTCTTTAGGATGGATATTTGATGAAGATATTTGCTGGAGGATGGTCATTTCTCTATGGTGGATGGTCAAGTAAATGCTCATTCTATAGTGGGATGCTTATTTCATGCAGTTGTTTTATTCTCTCGACGTATGTATGCTTCCTAATGAGTATATGTGATGATGATGTATTGTTGGTGTCACTAGGAAGGGGGTGTTCTACATGGTCCCTTTGGTTGAATGGGCTGTGGGGACATCCTTGATGCTAGACAGAGTTGTCCCCTTTGTTTTGGTGTTGATGTGTTGTGGTAGTGCACTTTGTCCTGGTGGAATTTCCCTAGGTGATATGACTTGATGTCTTAACATCAGCTAAACATTACCTAGGAGGAATGTGTAATTGTTGATGCAGTACCCTTGTGATATAATATTTCCTAAGTTTGAGTTAGAGAAGGGGGCATTACACATCTTCTCAATGATCAAACCTTTTCGTAAGGTTTGAGTAAGTATTAATCATATGTTAGTCCTTTGGTGGTTTGTCCTAGGTTCAAACCTAGTTGGAGCTTCTAATTTTTCATTATGTGGGGTTCTACTAGGAGAGAACAACTTATTTGCATGGTATGTGTGGAGAACCTCCTGCAATAAACAATGAGAATGCAAACATATTGGAGCACAAAAGATATTTTATTGATTGCGGGGCACTTCGAGGGGGCAGCCTCCTTTGAGCAAGCTCAATACAAAATAACTCTTCGGTGCTTTCAATAGCCTCAACACATACTCATATACTAAGTCTAATCTAAACAACTATTACTCCACATGAATGTGGGATAATGAAACCTATTAACTGGACGACTTAACAACTATTACTTACTCCCCATGAATGTGGGATAATACATCATACTAATTGGACGGCTTACAAAGCATATGCATCCGACAAAATATACCAACAAAATAAAGAGAAGGGTTGACACGGGTTCTTAACATCCCCTCCCTCTTAGAAAAAGCTTTGTCCTCAAAGCTTTAGATGTGGAAACAGCTGTTGAATCTGAAGGAGGAGTTCCCATGTAGCATCCTCTGGTTGCATGCTAGGCCACTGAATTGAAGACCTTTGTGATGGACCGAGAGAGAAGCTGACAAGTGCGCTTATTGAGGATGGCCTCCGACTTCGAAATGATGGATCCTTCAGTAACCCATTCTGGTAAAACAATTTGTGCACTGATGTTGGCGCCGATCACTTGCTGAATGCGAGAAGGAGGAAGTGTCAATTTATAAGCAACATACCCAATCTTTAGAAGAACTAGATATGGGCTAGAGATCTTTGGAGCGAGTGTTTGATGCCCTTTGTCTTTCACGAAGGATTGCTTGTAACGTTGCAGACGAAGAAAAACCATATCACCAACTTGAAAAGTGGGCTCAGAACAGTGTTGATCAGCCTGTTGTTTCATGCGGGCTCTTGTCAGGTGAAGATTGTCCTGCAAGAGGTGAAGAATCTGATGTCGGTTTCAAAAAACCATATCAATTGCCTGAACTGGTGAACTGTTGGGGGTGGATGGGAGGAGTACTGGACGTGCGTGACCATAGACTGCTTCATATGGAGTCATTTTAGATGCAGTATGGTAGGAATTATTGTACCACCATTCAGCGAGAGGGAGCCACTGTTCCCACTGATGTTGTTCTTCAAAGATGAAACAACGAAGATAAGTTTCCCAATATTTGTTGACGATTGTAGTCGAACCCTCTATTGGTGGGTGATAAACTGAACTCATATGCAGTTTGATGTCAGGGAGGCGAAAATGACTTGTGAAAGTTGTGTTGCGATCTAAGACAATGGAAGAAGGGATTCAATGAAGAAGGAATATCTAGGCCATGAAAATTTGTGCGATTGAAGAGGTGATATATGGATGGAGTGTAGTTTCACCCTTGTGGTGCTGACAAGGAACACATTCGGCAACCATATGTTGAATTTCGAGTTGCACCCCCTTCCAAAAGAAGTTACGGCGCGCCAGCTCATATGTTTTGATGAACCTAGAGTGCGCTGCCGATGGAGAAGCATGGAGTTCATAAAAGACCACATGTTTAAGGTCTGTTCTCTGGGGAAGCACCAGACGACCCTTTGAGAATCCACATCCAAGAGATAGAGCTTTTGCTCAACACATCTATGTCCCCGGGTGAATTTCTCGTCACAATTATAACAAAGCCCTTTTTCCCGACGTTCCCGCATCTCTGCTTCAAACAAATGCTTGATAGGAGTGGTTCTAGGAGCTGGCAGATTTTGGGTTCTTTGAGAAACCATAGGTCTGAATGGAACAAGAGTGGATTTGGAGCGTTGTTGAGCCCGGATCTTGTTCTCTGCTAGCTTAGCCAACCCGAGGGCTTCCATCATTGTGCGGGGGCAGAACATTTTAACCTCAGAGCGTATTGCATCCTTCAGACCACTGATAAAACAACTAAGGTAGAATGCATCAGGCAATCCCTCGGTGTGATTGGCGAGTTTCTCAAATTCTGTTTGATAGTCCCGCACAGTGCCAGTTTGGCAAAGTTTGGTGAGTGCTCCTGTGAAGTCATCAAAAGCACTAGGACCAAATCGCTACAAGAGGAGTTGGGAAAATTCTGTCCAGTTTGGCTTGGCATGAACCTTGATGTACCAACGGAACCATTGAAGTGCTTCATGTTCCAAATGAAATGATGCAAGGGAGACTTTATTGAAATCAAAAGTGCTATGCAGACTGAAATATTGTTCTGCCCTATAAATCCATCTAGTCGGATCATCACCATTGAAGCGAGGAAAATCCGGCTTCGGCACGCGGTAGTGGCTAAACACTGAGAATCCAATGTCTGCAGAAGACTCAGGCTGGCAGCGGTTGTCCATGGGTGAATGCTGAAGATTGAGGCCGATAAATTTTTGATCTGGATCCTCAAGTTTGGACTTGATGGTGGCAAGTTCTTCTTCCATTTGTGTAGTTGCTCCAACGCGGGTAACAACCATAAGCAGGTTGTTTTTTTTTTTTGTTTTTTTTTTAAGGTAAGGGGTAGAAAAGCACAAATGGAGAGGGTTTTAGAAAAAAAGATTTTTTATTTGGGAAAAATTTGGGGGGGGTAATTGGGGTTTTACAGGGTTTTGGACACTTTTTTAGGGACAAAAAGCAAAAAATGTGAATTTCAGAGGTGGGATGAAGGAATTGGAAAATTTGTCAAAGAGGGACAAGGAAGCAGAAAATGGAGAGGGTTTTAGAAAAAAAGATTTTTGGTTTGGGAAAAATTTGGGGGGTAAATTGAGGTTTTACGGGGTTTTGGACACTTTTTTAGGGACAGAAAGCAGAAAATGTGAATTTCAGAGGTGGGATGAAGGAATTGGAAAATTTGTCAGAGAGGGACAAGGAAGCAAAATTGGAAAACGAACACCGTAGAAAAATTTGAAGGCGATTGGGTGAGAATCAGAGAAGTTATGACAAACTTTAAAAATTGACAAATATGGAATTTCGGCCTTGAGGAAGTGAAATTGGGAATAGGGTCCTCAATGAAGGAATAAGCAGAATGGTATTACGGGGGTGACAGTGAAATTTCAAGAGAAATGGAGCTAAATCAAGGAAGATATGGCTGAAAAACAGAAATTTATACTATAGAAGCTGCATTTTATCAACAGGAAATGGAGTAAATGATCTGTGACAATTCTGAAATTTTGCACGTTATCAACTGTAAATAGAGATGGAACTGATCTGTGGTCTGTGGCGGTGCTAGAAGCTGCGTTTTATCAACAGGAAATGGAGTAAATGATCTGTGACAATTCTGAAATTTTGCACGTTATCAACTGTAAATAGAGATGGAACTGATCTGTGGTCTGTGGCGGTGCTAGAAGCTGCGTTTTATCAACAGGAAATGGAGTAAATGATCTGTGACAATTCTGAAATTCTGCACGTTATCAACTGTAAATAGAGATGGACCCCAGGTATAATCGGCTTCCTATTGGTTCAAAGGTAGTCACTCAGCCACCAAGGTTGTCTTAGGATTGAGTATTGGGGCAGTACCCCTCACTTCACGACGCAGGTAAAACTGCTAACTGCTTGGCCAAAAACGACAGCTCTTTGGTTTTTCTCACGGATGGGAATCTAATCAATCTAGTGGGGGTCGTTGCCCTTTTCGCTTGACAGGTCCTCTCAATGGCCAGCTACTTCGGGGTTCCTGTGGTACTCCTCACAATGAGTTTTAGGGCTATGCCCAAATACTTTCCACAGTTAAGCGGATAAGGTGTATTCCCTGATCCGAATGAAAAATACTGCTGCAAGAAGAAGAACTACTACAATAATCATAGTGCCAGAAAAAATGTGGCAGAAATTCCACCCAATGCTCAAAACCCGTAATTAAAGCTAGGGTTTTAAGACGAAAACTTTTAAAATGAGCATAACCCAATCTAGATTGCTCAGAATCGCTATTATAGCCTGTTTCCAGAACTAGAATAACCACTCTGCTTCTACCCTCGAAATCGGAACAGAAATTTGGGCACCCTGTCAAAAGATTTTCACTCTACAATTTCCGCGGCCGTCACCGAAATTCTGAAAAATTGCTGATTTTAAATCCGCGATATCTCCACTTTTAGGACTCCAAATGAGATGATTTTTTTTTGAAACTGCGTATTTTTGAAAGAAGAATTCAGATACGCAACCTGTTTCTTCTGATTCTATGCAAAAAGTTTCAGAAAGTGATTTGAAAGTCGCCACCCAATTTTGCCCTCTTTTTTTGAAAAAAAAAAAAACTTCTCACTTGTGCCAAGGAAAGTGCTCTGATACCAGATGTGGAGAACCTCCTACAATAAACAATGAGAATGCAAAAATATTGAAGCACAAAAGATATTTTATTGATCGCGGGCCACTTCGAGGGGGCAACCTCCTTTGAGCAAGCTCAATACAAAATAACTCTTTGGTGCTTTCAATAACCTCAACACATACTTATATACTAAGTCTAATCTAAACAACTATTACTCCACATGAATGTGTAGTTGGTTATAGAGTTATAACTACTTTCCAACTTATTATTATTTTATTGAGGTGGTTGCATATGGGACAAAGAACCGTCTTATTTGGAGAATCCTAACCATCTTCTTTCTTGTGGAGCACTCTAATTCGTTGGCATCTTGCACATTTTTCCAGGAGTTTGTTGGAGCACCCTTTTCCTTTCACATGTGTGGGTTCTATTTTGAGAAACGTTGTTATGAATTTGTTGGAGCACCCTTCTCTCACATGTGTGGGTGGTTGACCATATGCTATTTTAAGAAAGATTTATATAAGTTTGTTAGATCACATTCCTAGGGGGATTATTATTATTTTTAATATTTTTTCATTCATGCACAATGGAGGGCACACTTTGTGGAGCATATTTTAGTAGTGTGCCCTCTCTCTCTCTCTCTCTCTCTCTCTCTCTTTGGAGGATATCTCACGCCTTTTCATTTTTTTGGATGGAACGACCTCCTTTGGAGAGAAGAGAGTCCACCTTAAATATTTGACTTGTCAACCACAAAAGTTTGGATCAAACTAACTCCATTTTTTATTATTGTTGGACTTGTCAAGGAGTTAGACAAATATTGTATTTTATTGTATAAAAGATCTATCTCACTCTATATAAAGGATCTTTCTCTCTCAATTTTCCTTTACAATTGAGAAGCTGGGAGCTAGGAGCTATAGAAGTGTTGAAGCATTACAACTTAGGAGTTGAAGTTTCATGGACCACCCTTGCACTACGAAGATTTATGGGTAATGAAGCATTGAGGTATTGATTCCTTTTGTTGTGTGTCATTATTTGTCTTTCATTGTTGTTTATTTGTTATAGAATTTCCTTGTTATCATACTAATGTGAAGGCTTCACAATGAACCTAAAATTTACTTAAGAATATGCAATGTGAGGAGGTTCTCCCTCTTGTGTATTTGTTGTTATATTTATGTTTTGATTTCCATTCTTCTCGCAATAAGTTGCATATTTGGAAATACATTACAGCCATATAACAACACCTTCACATTTGTTGTGATGAGTGACACCACCAGCCCTCCAAGATTTAATTCTATAACTCATTTTCAACAAAATACTTAGGAGTAAATTGTATCAAATCTTAGCTCCTTTCACAGTAAGTACATCCTAAAAGATGAATGTAGTAAACTAGTTCTTTCATCTAAATAGGATAGACGTATCACATTAGTCCTTCTACCCTATAGCCTGCAATAAATAGATGATTGTGACACATTAGTCCCTTCACTTCCACATTTTATGACTCCATTAGCCCATGATTGTGTTGTCCGCCGATTGCACACCAGCAGCAGAAATCTTCCGAAAGCTATCTCCTCACTTGAGAAAGTGGGAGAGGTGTGACCTTGGGGGCAAACATAGAGCTAGGTACTGTCACCTACTCTTACCTCCTCCGTTTAGGCTAACTCCTAACGAAGCCAACGGGGGTAGTCCCTAACAAAGAGTTTTCTATGGCTCAATGTTTAAGTTAATTTTTAGATGTTTTTGGATGCGGATGGGTGTTGTTTAGGAGTTATTGTGATTTAAATGATTAATGTCATGAATTGAACATAAGACAAAGCAATCCACGTTGCTATCACCAGAATTAAAGATAGACAAATATTTGAGAATTTCACGAAATTGATAAAGCATTGACAGATATGACTTATAATCAAAACATTCAACGGACAAATGGCCCAGATTATCAGCAGTGCGTAAAAGATAGGACCAGTGCCTATGGAGTCAACTTATCAGAGATGCTTCGAATGTAAATATGATGTGAATCCCAAAAGATGCCAGTGAATGTTCGGTTTTGTAAGTGCTCTTGGTAAGTTTTAAGAGTTTTTACTTGTGATCTTCGCTTATGGTAGCTGGATGTCCTAATCGATAATACCTTCAGTGGCTCCGTTCGAAGACATGATGGACCTGTCTGGGGTCAAAGGTAAGTGTTCAATAACTTAACTACCAGTGCCCAGATTGGGTAGCCCGGCGCCCACACTTGGAATTTTCCCACATGCCTCAGTATTTATCGAACAACGACAGTGCGTTGGTTATGGGAAAAAGTTTTAGTTAAGTTCCTCTTGTGGGGTTTAGAGATCCAATGTCGTTTCTAGTTATTCCGATCTAAGATCGGTCAGAGCATACTCCGGCAAGGAGGAAAGGGGGTTAATTAATTAAAGGGGTGTGAGTTGCGAATTTTATTAAGTTAATTAATTAAAACTCTCCGACAGAGAGCGCTCTTGACCTCGTCTTATGACCGTGGTTCAAGAGACTTAGCTAATCTATATGAAGCTAATGCAGGGATTATGCAAATCTAAAATGCTCTCCGATAGAGAGTACTCTTGACTTGTGTTTCAGCAAGTTCAAGAATCTTACTTATGGATTATTAATTGATTAAACAAGCACAAGATGATATTAGTTGCTTAAACTCTCCGATAGAGAGCACTCTTGATCCACCTTATGGTGAGATTCAAGAGATTTAAGTAGTTGAATAACTTAGAAATATAAACAATTAAACTAAATAATCAATATTAGAAGTGATGAATTAACAATTAGTGATCTAAGCATGAGATGTAAATGAATGATGAAAACTAGCATTAATCAAAGCAAACACACAACACAAGCCTCCCAAAATGGGGGAGGATGGGAGTGGGGACTTAAAAACCCCACTCAAACAGAGATCTTTTATTAAACTTTATACAATGTGCCTTAAAGATTTTGATCCTTGAAAGGACTTTTCAAACAAAGGCAAAGTAACTCTACAAATATTATAACCTGTAAAAAGGAGAGTGCCTTGTATTTTTACTTTTGAGATCTTTCTGAAAAACCTGTGAAAAGGAAAAAGGGAAAAAGTTTGAAGAGAGTAAAAAGGAGCAAAGGAAAGAGGGCTGAAACAAAAGAAGATGAGAGAAGGAAGGCAAACAAACTAAGCAAGAATCAAAACCAAAGAAAGGGGAGAATAGGGCAACGAACTAAGAAGCTAAGGGATGAACAAAATTGAAGAAAACGGGGCAGCGAAAGAGGAAATAAGTGGCTGTCACAAAAAATGCAAAACGGGGCAGCGAACAAAAAGTAATGGCCAAAAACAAGGTTTAAAGGAAGCCCAAAAACTAGGGCAAAAAGAGGCAAAAAAGGGAAGAAAGCTAGGGCACACTAGGGCTGTCCAAAAAAGAGAAAAAAGGGATGGTAAAAAGAGTACTAACGGGGAAGCGATGAAGAAGAGGTAAAAGAAACAAAGCAAAGCGACTGATAGAAAAGGGATTAAGAAGAGGAACAATGGAAGGTTTTTTGCAGCTTAATTCCTTAAGTTTTTTGCCAATTTTCCCGCTTAACCTGTCATGAAAAATAAGAAACCAGCAAGCTTCTTTCCTGCAAAATGGTGGATTAGGCAATACACTACACTAAGAAATTACAATTTTAATACTTGCATAAGATGAGACATTGATACTACTACAAGTATTAACCAAACTAGATCTAAAACTTCGTAAGGTAAGCTCTTTAACAAAGAAAATTTTAGATCTATAATAACAAGAGATATAAAGATGAAACTTAATGCTTGGATCTCCTTGTTATTAAACAGAGCATCAAAGTAACCGGAAAGTAGAACTTTGTTTTTAGGGGTGAATCTGAGAGATGGAACCACTTGGATCTTTGAATCTCTGAAAGCACCCTGGAACTCAATCAATATGCGGCTGCTAGATACTTGTGCTTGATTCCGAGAAAGGTAGATGCAACTTAGCTCATCCTTGTACTCGATGCAATGGAGTGATCTGCAATCAAACAACTTGCATGCTTGCCAAAACAGGGGATTAGAACATGTACTATTTACTACTCTGAATCACAAAAAGCATGAGATATAGCTAAATAAGACAATGCTCTTTATAAATTTCGGAAAGTAAATAAGTAAGTAGATAACTTGAAACTACAAAGATCTACTCTGACGTGCTTATAGAAGCCCTCTAAAGCATTTATAATTACTCATAGATTAGCAAGCAAAAGCAGGAATGAAATGGTATCACCTCATTAATCAAAGCACATGAATCCAGAATCCACACCACATGAGCCTCCAAAGCCTTTCTTTATTCAAAATGGTTGCATAAGAGCAACAAGTATTACAATAATTCACCAAAAATTCTTTGCATCAATCATCCACTCTGATAGAGCTGAAAGAGCCTCTATTTATACAATGAGAGAGTGTTAAAACCCTAAAACCAAACCAAATAACCTAACCAGCCTGACCACCTAACAGAAGAGCTAAACCTAAATCGAAGGACCGGGAGTGAGGGGAGGCCTCCACCCAGCCAAGGCGCCCCCACTCCAACTGAAAACACTAAAATCCACCCTCAAACAAGCCCACACGTGTGGAAGGCGCATCACTGCTGAGGAGGGGCGTGAATGGGTGACGGAGGTTCCTGGATGTTGGTAAAACCACCTCTTTAGGTCTGGCTGGAGTCTGTGCTAGGTTTGGGAAGCCCACTGATGGTGTAAGCTTCAGTCTTCACCTCGATCAAATCACCGGACCAATGAGTGCTCTCCATCTCATCTTTAGCTGGAGATGACATGTCTGCTAACTGATAATAAATTAATTGCTCTCTTAATGATGACTGAAGCTAAGTTATGATAACTCCAATCATCATAAGTGCTCCATGAGATGTCATTTAGCCTTTTATTTCATTGAATTTGGATTAATTTGGAGAGTTTTAATTTTCTCCAAAATAATCATTTTTATCCTCAAGACTGACTTTTTTGAGAAAAAAGGCATTATGTGTCCAATTGTTGATCTGAAAGCTGGCTCTGACTGGCTCGTTGGTCAAGAATGTTTTTTGGCTTAAGGTTAGAGCCTTCAATCACTGAATTCGGAGTTCGGATGACTTATTTACCACGAACGGGTTTTTTCCATTTAATTTATGGAAAAATTAACCCTAAAAACTTAGGAAAAGTAATTAAAAAATTAAAAATTAAAAAAAATATTTTTTCCCCGTTCGGAAAAAAAAAATTCGAAATTTTTTTATATGTCCAGATGACTTAGGACATGACCATGATCTATCTAAATAATGCCTAGTAGGTTTATAACACTCAGTTGGGCTCTAATAACCCCCCAAGGCCCAGAATTCAACATCGAGCATTCCAGCTTTGGAGGAAGAGGGAGAAAACCTCGTCAATTATACTCGGCTGAAGGCAAAGCATAATTGTCAAGGGAAAAAAACTCCCTGGAATACCTTATTTGAGATTCTACGTCTCAGGAGACCGAACCACTCATAAATACCCTACTAGCACATTTTATTACAAACCCCGTGGGGCCATGGTCAAAATTATTCAAATAAAAAAGTGGCTAGACAAGCATACGGATCAACTGATACACTGGAATCAGACTTTGAACAAGTCTGTCAACGGGCGGCTCCTCAGGTAACCCAACTATGGTACAAATAAGTGGATAACAGATTGATAGGCACTGGTTTTCTCCATCTCTTTGCTCCTAGTTGTAGTCTTTTCCCTCTCTTATCCTTTTTCCATTTCTCATTTCCACCTTTGCATATACTACAACCACCACCATTTTGTTAAGGCTTACTCTCCCTAGATCGCCCAAATCCAACACTCCATAGCCTTAGCAACCTTACTTAGGGATACCCCCTTGAGTTGGAGGAGAGCCAACCAGAAGAGAGAGGAAGAGGCATTGAGATGGCAGTGGGTGGCCTTCTTGAATTGCACAAAACTAGCTCCTTGATGCTTGGGACTTTACATCATTTAGGGGGTGCTAGATTTTGTTGTAATAGGTCACATCTGTTGACGCTTTGGAATGAAAAAGAAAGGCACTGCTTTGAGAAAGATCAATGGTATTATGACTGCGCCCTTCTAACATCTTTTGGATTCCCCTGCAACACCCCAAAGGCACCTCATCATCTTCATCATCTTCAAAACTGTGATAATTCTACATCCTAGTGGGTATGCAACGAAGTAGTTTGGCTACTGTCATGATAGAAGGTGAAGATTTGAGTGAACACATACCAAATCTTCAGCCTTTTAACAGGCCAGGCAAGTCCTCTTCACAGAATGGTTACTGTTGAAGGAATACTCACTCCACTTTTGCTCACATGTCAATGAATTAGTCACATGTAGAGATGTTGTGATCTAAAATTGGAGTAGGCTAAACTTGTAGCAATCTTCCCTCCATTGCGGGAATACACGTCAAATTTTCTGCCAATCCGAAACTTTGGTCGATTTTATGGGCATCTGGGTCAGTTTAAAATGAGACAAAACCCTTAGAGGCAAGGTTTTGCGATGCATGAAACTTGAATCATGCAAAACCCAGACTGCGCCTGAAATTTTGGCTGGACTTGGACCCATATTTTATCTAAAAAGAGGGTCCATTTGGTACAAAATCAGCCTATTCTTTTAAACTTTAACTATAAAAACTTGAACTGTCAATTCTCTCTAGTTCATTCGGTTAAGGTGTGAGTCTTGTTAGCAGGCAACCCGGGTTCAATTCCCCTTAGGGAAGAGCTAGTTGGGAGGAAACACCCAAAATCCAACCAGTTGAGGATTGGTGTGGCCCAGGCCGGGTGCGATCCACGGGTGATTTTGACGGTTTAGATGCCCTTGGGTCATGGTTTCTTAGACCAAAGGCCACTCCCGCAAGTCAGAGAGATTCTACCAAACAAAAAATATATATATAAATCTTGAACTAAGGCTGAGAAATAACTAGCAAAAATGCTGACAATTTCTAAAGAAATGGGGTTCTAGTCTAGCTAGACCTGAGAAACAATCAGCAGAAATGCTGACCATTTTTCAAGAAATGGGATTCCTGTATAGAAACTACAAAGGGACACCAAACACAAGTTGCTTGTGTAGTTTTGGTTTTGGGACAGGTCTCTGCCAAAAATAGCCTCCTTAAGTGCAGTGTCTGGTTACACAGCTACATCTCCACAGATAGATGATTGATAACCTATCAAACAATTAGGATATAGGTCCACATTTAAGTCTTAAATTTCAATCGATTGAATGGAATTTGAATCACTGATTTCAACGGGGGCAATTAATATTGTTCTGAAAACGGGCGATTTTGAGGCAGAAAGATTTGTCGGGAATTTGTGAAGGGGGGCAGACTGACGGAAGCATGGAAGTGGGCAAGGGGGGAGGCGGGAAAGCCTCCCTGGTCTCTGACTCGACAAGGCTGAAGATCGGGGACATCTCGATAGTTCTAAATCAGCCCTAGACCTGGACAGAAAGACCGATTGCTCGGAAGCCAGGGCAGTGCATGCCGAAAGTGGCCCTGATTCCGACCATGCAGGTCAGATCTTCGAAGATTAGGGAACGAATCCAGTATATGCAAGATCACGTGCTGATTGGGAAGTTTGTGGGAATGCAACCTTCGGAAAAAGCCCTAGTTTGGTGGATCAACTCCTCTTGGAAACCCAAGGGGCACTATGACCTTCAGTTGGGTTCCAAGGGTTTTTTCACCATCTCTTTTCTTAATACGGAAGATAGGAACAAAGTCCTAGATGGGGGGGCGTATTTCTTTTATTCGGCAGGCTTATTCCTAAGACCCTGGAAGGAAAAGTTCTGCCCAGAGAAGGAAGATATGAAAGTAGTGCCAGTATGGATCAAGCTGTACTCATTGTCGGGTGAATGTTGGGACCCGGAAATACTGGAAGACCCAGGGAACTCTCTGGGAAAATTCATCGAAAACTCAGAACAAACCAGGATCCAAAGATACACGACATACGCGAGGCTCTGTGTCTACATGGATCTGGCCAAAGATCTACCAGAAGCGATCAGAATGTCATGGGAAGATGAGGACTGGGTGCAAACCCTGGATTATGAACAAATTCCATTTCGGTGTCGAAGATGCCATGAATATGGTCACTTGTTTAGGGAATGTCCCATGAACAGTCCAAAGACAACATTGGGGAAGTAAGAGGAAAAGAGTGATCAAGGGTTCACCAGGGTACCTTGTTGAAATTTAAAGGTTAGATGAATTTTAATACAAGTAACAAGCTTTAATACATGAACATATAAACTCAGGTTCACAAAAAGACTGCTTAATAAAAAATTAAACTGTATTAAAACAAAAAATCATAATTTTCATCTCTTTCAACTTAACGCTCCATTTGGTCACTGCGTCAAGGTTGGTCCTCGAGAATCATCAAATGCAGTGTACAGTAAACTAATAAATCTCAAATGCCATGTACAGTAAAATAAATCTCAAATGCCATGTACCATAAAATAAAAATAAAGTACAGGAGAAACTAAGGAATTCTACCATTATTTGGATCTGCCTTATACTCAGATATTTCTGAATTTGATCTTGTCATTGAAGGAACAAGTCAATTTGGGTAAACAAATTGTGTACCTTAAGAGAGAGTTCAGGTAGAAGTAAACAGACCTCAGATTCTTCAATCAACTTAGCAGCGCAATCATACTGACAAGAGGCACACAGCCATTTTGTTGATATATTCATGTCAAGGCAAGTAAGAGATCACGCTAGTGTACACACAACCAAGATAGGATAGAGACCGCAGATAAACAAAGTAGCCACACAGGTGTAAATAAACCACACTAGGATAGACACCACGGGAAAGGGAAAACGTGCAAGTAAGTTCACGCTCTTCAAGTAAGAGACATCACGCTGATGTGATACCCTCAGTCTCGTGGAGTAGTAAACACGCAGAGCAATAAAACACTTGTAGTAGAAAGACTCAGTCACGCGAGGGCAAGATGAAGTGTTGGCAGTCACGCGAAAGTCAGAGAGCCATGCAGAAGAGGAGAGACCGCAGAGGGCAAGACGAAGTGCCGATAGTCACGCGAAAGACTCACCCATAAAAACACGCGGCAAAGGAAACTCGTGAAAGGCAAGACGAAGTGCTGGAAATCACGCGAATGGTGGAGTGTCGGCAGACTAGGTAGAGGTAACGGATCTGGCAGTAGAGTCGCGAGAGGTTCACGAGAGGAAGCACAACACAAGATAGCCAGTCTCGGTCAACAGGGGCAAGCAAGTGCTGTTGACTTTTAGCATTAGCATGTATTCTTTAATTTTTGCAAACTGTAAGATAACAATAAGACAAGTGCAGTAGATAAATCAAAACACTAACACACATGAACACAAGATGTTTTCACGGGGAAACCTTTAAAGGACAAAAACCGCAAAAGCATTAGTAATTCATCCCTTAAATGAGACGACTGAATTTTTCACTCTCAAAATTTTGAGATGAATGTTCTTCAATGATTGTCAAACCCTAGCAGGTTTAAACAACTTCAAACCCTAGCACAATTTACCAACAATTTGTCAACAAGACAAATCTTCCAGAAAATACTGAATTAGGGCTTCATGCCAAGATTTTCTCTCAGCTACCCAAAATTCCTTCTGTTGCTGCTCGAGATTTACATACTGTTGCCCGTAATTGTTTTCCTGCTGCCCAGATTTTCGTATGGCTGCCCGAGGGTCTACCCAGATCAGCGGCCAACTGCCCGAACCTTCTTTTCAGTTGCTCGGATCTTCAACTGCCTAATCCTGACTGTCTGTGACCAATACAAGGCTGCCCATGAATGGAAACACCCTGCCCGAACTTCTGCGCAGCTGCCCGAACCCTGTTTAGGGTTGTCTGAGGGTTGACCAAAGGCTGAATGAGCTGCTCAAGACTGAGTGGAGGACAGCTCGTGGAAGAGAGAGGTGTTTCCCGTGAGAGTACTGCTGCCCGAGAGGTAAGAGTGCTTGCCCGAGCAAGATAGCAAGCAACCCGTGAATAATTAGCAAGATGCTCGGGGAAGAGACTAAGCCTGTTGTGGAGAGATAAGGTTTCCCGTGAATGTAATGTGAACTAGGGTGAAACCCTTGGTCTATTTTGTTGTTTACCGTGAGTAGAAGGAGTGATGCCCTAGTAGCTAGAGTTACTGTTGTTGGTTGTAGAAGGATGATGGAGATGCCCTAGATAGAAAAGTCTCCATGCTAGGACATAAACAAAAGAGAGATCTTCTTTCACTTCCAAAGCCAACGAAAAACAATCATCTATGGAGAAGTTCAACGTTGATTATGAAGTGTGTGTAAATGAAATGAACTTGATCTTCTTTTATAGGGTTTGAGTCCCTTGGATGTGGACCATACACAAAAGAATGAAATAATAGGATTTTATTCTTTTACTTTTTTACTTTTACCTTTAGTGGTACTAAAGGTCTTTTTGTATTTTCACTTTGACTTCTTAGTGGTCCAAGGGTCCTTATGTATTTTTGACTTTTATCTTTTGGCCTTCTTCAAGTGCCCTGTGGTCAATGCAAGTGGTGCCCTGTGGTCAATGCAAGTGGTCATAGGGGTCCTTCATACCCACTCAAAGTACATCATCATAGATAGAGAAAATTATTAATGCTTTTATCTCAACTCCTTGTGCCACTAAGATTGGGTACTAGGTGTCTTAACCAAGGGTAGCTAATCCTTGGAGAAGGTCACAAAGCCCACAGATCGAGGGTAAGAATGCCTCACATGCCTAGACCCGGTCTAGGACTTATAGTGATGTCTTGGTAACTGACTAGGTGCCTTGGCCCTAGGCTGCATCATTTAAATCGAGGTCAAATACTTAGTAAATGACCAAGCGCCTCCATTCTCTCGAAGACTGGTTCCACATCCTAGTACTTGCCAGATGTCTCCATTCAAAGAATGGCTACTCATCTCAAAGCTGAGTTCCCCCAGTGTTGGACTAGTTCCACATCCTGGTACTCGACCAAATGTCTCCATTCAAAGAAAGGCTACTTAGCTCAAGGCTGAGTTCCCCCAGTGCTGGACTGGTTACACATCCTGGTACTCGACCAGATGTATCCATTCAAAGAATGGCTACTCAGCTCAAGGCTGAGTTCCCCCAGTGTTAAACTGGTTCCACATCCTAGTACTCGACCAGATGTCTCCATTCTCCAAGAGAATGGGTCTCGATGCTGCTTAGGAAAAATCAACAAGTGCAGCGGAACACGTAGGCAGAAGTCAGAGATCCGAGGGAAAGAAACCACAAGGGATGGAACCAATCACAATAAGCTGCAGCAGTCGCACGGGAAAGCCTAGTGGGGAAAGAAGTCGCAGACAGCTGCAGGATGATAACATCCACGGAGGTAGAGAGGTGAGTTTTTGTGTGTATATAAATGATGAATAAAATAGCCTTCTTTTATAAGGTTATGATAGGTAAAAGTGGACCAATGTTATGGTCCGATGATTTTATAATAATAAAATCATAAAGTAAGTAAATAATCAAAACTTAAATATAAAACCATAAAATAAATGTTAATGGTTTTATAATAAGGTTATAAGGTAAAAGGTTCATCAAAGGCCCTTTTTAAAAACATAAAGTCACCATAACAATAAAAGGTTCAATGGTCCTTTAATAAACCATAAGGTAAATACACTTACGATAAAGAACCATAAAGTAGGAGTCATCATAATCAAAGGTGCACACAAGTAAGAGTGCTAGGACCAAGTAAGGTAGAGGACCAAGTGTCAACCAAGAGGGTCACAACAATCCACATACTCACAATATAAGGTGAACTTATAAGGGTGGACAAGCATTTAGCTATAGGACCAACAAGACCAAAGACTTTGATCTTCTCTCTCTCTCAAGGTACATTGTTTTATATATTTTGTCATCATTGTATAAGGGAAAGATCCAAACGAATGGTACAATACTTAGGTCCTCAACATTGCTCCCAAGGGTTAGGTGCTAGGGACATCCTCAAGAGGTGGCCAGTCCCTTGAGAAGAAACCTAGCAATAACCGATTAGGAGAGTAGACATCACACATCATTATCTTCCATTCTTAACGAATGGCTTTCAGCCCTAGGCTGAGTTTCAGTCTCACTGAATCATGTTGATCAACCCTGAACCTTGACCGGGTCCTCCATTCTCTCGGAGAATGGTTCTCAGTACTAAGTTGAGTTTTAGTCTCACACTGAAGGTTGATCAACTACCTGCATGACTTACTTGGACATCGCGTCCATGGCCCCAGACCAGAATATGTCTCTGCCTCTATCTGCAGGATCTACTTGGACATCGCGTCTATGATCCTAGACCAGAATACCCTAGAGGCACATAGGGGCCCTAGCCACATGCTAGGGGCTTTGCCATGGCATCAATCTGCTTGGTCCTAGACCAAGAACCCCAGGAGACTACTGGGGGCCCTAGGGTACCTTCTAGGATCTTAGTCTGCCCTAGTCAACTAACTAGGGTATCATTCTCTCTAAGAATGGGCCTCGCAGTTGCACTAACTTTAACATACCCTCAAGGAAGCGAGGAGGGCAGAAGCAAGAAAACCAAGAGGTGAATAAGAAGATATCAATATCTAATAAATTCGAGGTGTTGGATGATCTCGGAGGAAACCTTGGACAAACAGCTAGAAGGCAAGAAGGGGGACCAACCCCACCTGGAGACAATGGAGATACGGAGGAAGAGGGCATAGAAGAAAAGCAGCAAGAGGTTGGGGATCGAGAAACAGGAGAGGAAGCAGAGGATATGGATATAGGAGATCAGGACCTGGAGGGGATCGAGCAAGCCTGTGCGAATGTAGGAAAAGGCTATGTCCTGTTGGGTCACGAATTTGTCTATATTTTCATCACCTATCGACATTGTTGTCCGCCGATTGCACACCAGCAGCAGAAAGCTAATGAAAGTTGTCTCCTCACTTAGGAAAGTGGGAGAGGGGTGACCTTGGGGGAAAACACAGAGCTAGGTACTGTCACCTACTCCTAGCTCCTCCGTTTAGACTAACTCCTAACGAAGCCAAGGGGGGTAGTCCCTAACAAAGAGTTTTCTAAGGCTCAATGTGGTTAAAGTGTTTTAATTGATTACGGATGTGGATAGGTGTTGTTTAGGAGTTACTGTGATTAGAGGTGTTTATTTATTATGATTATGACACATAAATCAAAAGCAATCCACGTTGCTAGCAAGAGAATAAAAAAAGATAAGAATGATTCCAGACTTAGTTAATTATGCATTCACAGATAGCAATTAAAACAGGCCACAGACAATTTATCAAAATAAGATAATTATGCAGATTAAAAAAGGACCAGTGCCTTATGGAATCAAAAATGCTGAATTGCGCAAATAATTAAATAACAAGTCTAGAAATCAAACTAGTGAATCTTAGGTTGTGCGAGTGCTCTTGGTAGATTTTAAGAAATTTTAAGTGCTCTTGATTAGGGTGTCAATGAAGGTTTGTCAAAAAGGCCGGGAGAATATTCCAAGTTCACTCCGTTGAAGACATGTCAAGCCTGCCCAGTATCCTAGGCTGGTATCGCAAAGATTGAACAGCTAGTTGAGAAGCTTAGATAGCGGGGTTCCGGCGCCTCTACTAGGAAGTACTTTGGAAAATTCCCTACAACGTCGATGCGTTGGTTACGGGGTTTTAAATTTTATTAAATTATTCTTGCAAGATTAGAGATCCAGTGCCGTTTCTAGGTACTCCGATTTTGAGGTCGGTCAGAGCATACTCCGACAAGGAGAGAACAAAGTTAATTAATTAGGGGGTGTGTGTTGCAAATTTTATTAAATCAATTAATTAGGACTCCGACAGAGAGCGCTCTTGACCCCGTCTTATGACAGTGGTTCAAGAGACTTAGCTAATCTAAGATGCCTAATGCAAGGGTATGCAGTTCTAAGTATGCTCTCCGATAGAAAGTGCTCGACTTGTAATACTGCAAGTTCAAGAGTCTTAATTAATTCGTTAAGCTTGAAAGAGAAATAGAAACATAAAAATCTAACTACCCAAGAGTCTCTTCCAAGCTTTTTAGGGCCCTCATCAGGAAAGCAAGGGGGTAAGTATATAGAAAAGAAATCATGCAATGTTTAATTAAACAATCAAATCAATATTTTTCTTCATTTTCAAAACATAAACTAACTTAATTATGATTATGCAATTATCCTATCTTACTCTACCATTAGCAATTTATTAAACAAAAAGGAAAAAGCATGACAATGGGACGATACGGGTTTCCCCCAAATGGGGGAAGTGGGGTGTGGAAGCCTTAATTCCACTTGCTCTTTTATTAATTCTTTACAATGCTTTTCTTTTGATGTTTTTTGCTTCTTTTTCTATCTTTGGAAGGCTTCCGGATTGAGCTAAGAAAAGGGAATGAAGAAAGGGGGATAATGAGTCTTTTTTAAGCTTTTAATTTTCAATTTTTCGCCAGCACTTCCACTGTACCTATCACAAAAGTAAAAAATCAGCAAGCTAACAATACTAAAAAGTAATAGGAAAGACAATGCAAAAATTAAAAAAATTTGGAAAAAAATTTTGTACTTAGAATTTTTTTTGAAATTTTGCATGGAAAGTACAAACTTCTTCCTAGATCTAATGAATAATACTAGATCTAACAAAGCCTAAAGAAGACAGATCTAAATATAAGCAATGAAAGAATGGATCTACTTCTTAAGTAATGTAAAACAAGAAAAAGGAAAGGGTAAAAAAGAAGGGTTTCTTATGGATGGAACACAAGAGCGGAAAAGAAGTTTCCAGCTTTCTTTTGTAAGAGAAGAATACGATCTGTGTAGGTCCTGCAATCACAAAGTGTTAAAACAAAAAGGTTGCTTGAAGCTTGGGTTAGATGTCGCTGAACTCACACCCTTCTTCAACCTGTGAAACCTAATAACACCAAAACTCAAACACAAAGTGAGATCAAATCATATGAAAGTATGCTAAGAAAAATAAATTAGGATCAACACTACGTATTACTGACTACTCATGTTCATCAAGATTTTATTTTATTTTGCATAAATAATCAACTTGGAACTTCAAATGATTACCCTACCGTGCCAACAGTGGCCCTCTTGAGCTTTAACAAAACAAAATTGATCTCCTTCAAAGTATTTAAAAGCAAAAGGTTAGAAGCAATGTCACCTCAACCATGAAATGTATACCACATGCAAGAGCCCATGGACCTCCAAAGTTGAAATTCTTTATTAAAAATTCAAAGCAAAGCTTGATACAATTTCTACAGAGTAACTCTGCCACAAAAGTTCCACCCTGATAGAGCTAAAGAAGCCTTTATTTATACAAAGAGAGAAGGCTAAAACCCTAAAACCAAACTAAGAGTAACACCGGAGTAAATGAATGAGCTCGGCATGATGATTTGGAGTTGAACTGAGCTGCAACTGATTTGTAACTGAGTGTTGGAGTAATGAGGGGGGGTGAGGTGGCTCATCCTCCCTCGTAATGATCACCCAACCAATAGATAACCCACACTTCAACCAAAAACGGATTTGACCAAAGAGAGCAAATTTCTGACTTATCGTTCAACTGCCACACTCTGATACTTGATCTGAAACTGACCGATATTGATTGGAATCATCATAAATGCTCTGTGCCATGTCATTTAGCCTTTTATTTTGCTGAATTCGGATTAATTTGGAGAGATTTGGATTTTCTCCAAAATAATCATTTTTATTAATTAATCAATTTTTTCCCCAAAAATGATTTTTTGAGAAAATATGTGTTATGTGGCTGAATGATGATCTAAAAGTTGGATCCGACTGGCTGGCTAATCAAGAATGATTTTTGGCTTAAGGTTAGAGCCTTCAATCACTGAATTCGGGTTCCGGATGACTAACTTATTACAAATTGAATTTTTCCATTTAAATTATGGAAAAATTTAATTAAAACACTTAGGAAAAATTAAAAAATTAAAAATAAAAATTTTGACGCGTCTGATTAAAATTTTTGAAGGTCCTAGTGATTTAGGACATGACCATGCTCTATTCTAACAATGTCTCATAGGTTTATATATACTCAGTTGGGCTCTAATAACCCCCAAGGCCCAGAATTCAAAATCGGGCATTCCAGCTTTGGAGGAAGCGGGAGAAAACCTCGTCAATTATTCTCGGCTATAAGCAAAGCATAATTGTCAAGGGAAAAAAACTCCCTGGAATACCTTAGTTAAAATTCTACGTCTTGGGAGACCGAACCACTCAAAACACCATACTAGCACATTTTATTACAAACCTCGTGAGGCCATGGTCATAATTATTCAAACAAAAAACTGACTAGCCAAAACAGGCTAGACACAAAGGCGGATCATCTGATACACTAGAATCAAACATTTATCATGTTTGTCAACTGGCAGCTCCTCAGCTAATCCAACTATGGTACAAATAAGTGGATAACAGACATATATTTCATCACTTTTTTTCATATTATTATCTATTTATCATTCCATTTTCCATCCATTTGCTGTAACTGCCCATAAAATACCATGTTACTTCCATTGATGCTCTAGTGGTTAATCATGATTATTTTTCTTTACTTTTAATGAATTGAAAACTATTATGCATAATTTTACTAATGATGGTTTGTCGAGTGATTTGTCACGTACAAGATATTCACGGCTAACTGTTACAGCCTTAACCAAAATTGCATGCCAGATAAGAACACCTTGATTCGCGTCTCGATTTGCGGGCCGATGGAAACGAATCTCAAAAATCCAAGACATGGGTTTTGTGCGTAACGGCCACATTTTCCTGACTCGCAAGGAAATCACCAAACAAAGATACGGCTTAGAATATATAGCTGATTCTCTAACCGTGTAATTCTCAGATTTACTGTTGCCGTCGATTTTCCAAATTAACAAATTTGTTGAAACAGATCACAAGTTGGGGATTTGGTTTCTCATTCTCTTGAGAGAATTTTATGTATAAATATGTAATCAATCTCATTGAAGGGAGAGGAGAGAGAAAGCAATGTTATGTTGTAGGATTTGATCCTGACTCTATTATAATACTTTCATTCTGATAATACATGCTGGCAGTTTCTTAATTCTGGAGTTGTAGACTTTCATTGTGAAGATCTAGCTCTACTTAATGGAGGAAGGGCCCTCTTCCCTAAGCAGATGTTGATAGTGTTGATTGTAAGTGTGTTATTTTATATATTCGTTTATTACTTAGTTCATGCTTTCAATCATTAGATTTATCATAGTTGTATGATTTTATTCATTAGATTTGTCATAGTTGTTTTCCTGTTAATTCGTTTGATAGATCGTTGGCCAACATAGCATTTATTTCAGATTTATGTATTTAGATCTTCCTTCATAAGAATTGATTTTGTTGAAGTGTGATTAGATTTACAGTTTGGATTTACGAATAGGATTGGGGTTTGTTTTCTTTTCAAGGTGTGATTTAGTTTACAAACAGTTTCGATTTCATACCAATAGATAACAGTGTCAGGTAGAAATTGTGCTTGCATAGATCTTGCATGATAGCTTTGAAATAAAAGACTTCCTCGGGTTGATAATTTATGTTTGGGAGTTTCAGCTGTTTAATTAATTAAACAATTAATCCGACCAACATCTTGGCGCCGTTACCGGGGAAGTTATCAATGGTGCAAAAGTACATCTGACATTGTTTTGTAGATGCATTGTTAAAGTAGGGCATGTAAGTTGCATGATTACTTTTTAGTTCATTGAATTTTCTTTGAGTGTTTTTTTTTCTTCTTTCTTTGCATTTAGTTTTATTTCGTTTTCAACTTTTGGAGCATAAATCTTATCATTCCCCTTAGTGGTGTTGTAAGCACCACCCATTATACTAACAAGTTGACAGGAACATTCGAAGGAGGAGCCTCAGATAGCACATAAAGAATCCAATGAAGAGATGGCAGGTAAGAAAGATGGAGAAGTTGTTACCTTCGAATTTCCCATCAGAGATTCAAGAAGAGTGGCAACAACGAAAAGAATTCCCCCACGTGTTCTACCAAATTTTCACGGTTTGGAAAAGGAAGACCCTGATGTATTTTTATTTCAATTCGAAATACTTTGTAGATGATATGGTTATTGTTCTAATGATCAAAATTTGAATGTGTTTCCCTTACTCTAAAAGGAACTGCCCTCCGATAGTTCATGAACCTTGGTGGGAATTGTATACAAACTTGGAAAGACATGAAACATGTATTCTTGAAAAGGTATCAAGATTATTGCAGGGTCAATGAAGACATCTTCGAAATGACACAAGGAGAAGAAGAGATTCTGGAGGAATACATGGAACGCTTTCAATATAACCTCCAAACATCCAAACAAAGGCAACTCAGGAAGGAGACCTTGAAAACACTTATACTCAAGGGAATCCAAGCTAAATATTTAGAAATATTAAAATCTGATGGCAACAGGTAATGTATTTCAGTTAGCATATGATGATATTTGTGAGTTATGTAGAAGGTATTCAAGAGGAAACTTCAAGACTGGTAAGAATTATAGTAATCCTTCTTTTCAATCTGTTGTCTGCCGATTGCACACCAGCAGTAGAAATCTTTCGAAAGCTGTCTCCTCACTTGAAAAAGTGGGAGAGGTGTGACCTTGGGGGCAAGCACAAAGCTAGGTACTGTCATCTACTCCTAGCTCCTCCGTTTAGGCTAACTCCTAACGAAGCCAAGGGGGGTAGTCCCTAACAAAGAGTTTTTTATGGCTCAATGTTTAAGTTAAGTTTTAAATGTTTTCAGATGCGGATGGGTGTTGTTTAGAAGTTTCTGTGATTTTAGATGATTAATATGATGAATTGAGCACAAGACAAAGCAATCCACGTTGCTATCACTGGAATTAAAAGATAGACAAATATTTGAGCAATTCATGAAAATAAATAAAACATTCACAGATATGACTTATAATCAAATTATTCAACGGACAAATGGCCCAGATTATCAGCAGTGCGTAAAAGATAGGACCAGTGCCTATGGAGTCAACTTATCAGAGATGCTTCGAATGTAAATATGATGTGAATCCCAAAAGATGCCAGTGAATGTTAGGTTTTGTAAGTGCTCTTGGTAAGTTTTAAGAGTTTTACTTGTGATCTTCGCTTATGGTAGCTGGATGTCCTAACTAGTAATACCTTCAATGGCTCCATTCGAAGACATGACGAACCTGTCTGGGGTCAAAGGTAAGTGTTCAATAACTTAACTACCAGTGCCCAGATTGGGTAGCCCGGCGCCCACACTTGGAATTTGCCCACATGCCTCGGTATTTATCGAACAACGCCGGTGCGTTGGTTATGGGAAAAAGTTTTAGTTAAGTTCCTCTTGTAGAGTTTAGAGATCCAATGTCGTTTCTGGGTATTCCGATCTAAGATCGGTGAGAGCTACTTCGGCAAGGAGGGAAGGGGGTTAATTAATTAAAGGGGTGTGAGTTGCGAATTTTATTAAGTTAATTAATTAAAACTCTCCGACAGAGAGCGCTCTTGACCTCGTCTTATGACCGTGGTTCAAGAGACTTAGCTAATCTATATGAAGCTAATGCAGAGATTATGCAAATCTAAAATGCTCTCCGATAGAGAGTGCTCTTGACTTGTGTTTCAGCAAGTTCAAGAGTCTTACTAATGGATTATTAATTGATTAAACAAGCACAAGATGATATTAGTTGCTTAAACTCTCCGATAGAGAGCACTCTTGATCCACCTTATGGTGAGATTCAAGAAATTTAAGTAGTTGATTAACTTAGAAAGATAAACAATTAAACTGAATAATCAATCTTAGAAGTGATGAATTAACAATTAGTGATCTAAGCATGAAATGTAAATGAATGATGAAAACTAGCATTAATCAAAGCAAACACACAACACAAGCCTCCCCAAATGGGGGAGTATGGGAGTGGGGACTTAAAAACCCCACTCAAACAGAGATCTTTTATTAAACTTTATACAATGTGTCTTGAGGATTTTGATACTTGAAAGGACTTTTCAAACGAAGGCAAAGTAACTCTACAAATATTATAACCTGTAAAAAAAAGAGTGCCTTGTATTTTTACTTTTTAGATCTTTCCGAGAAACCTGTGAAAAGGAAAAAGGGAAGAAGTTTGAAGAGAGTAAAAATGAGCAAAGAAAAGAGGGCTGAAACAAAAGAAGATGAGAGAAGAAGGCAAACAAACTAAGCAATAATCAAAACCAAAGAAAGAAGAGAATAGGGCAGCCAACTAAGAAGCTAAGGGATGAACAAAATTGAAAAACACAGGGCAGCGAAAGAGGAAATAAGTGGCTTTCATAAAAAATGCAAAACGGGACAGTGAACAAAAAGTAAAAGAAATGGCCAAAAACAAGGTTTAAAGGAAGCCCAAAAACTAGGGCAAAAAGAGGCAAAAAAGGGAAGAAAGCTAGGGCACCCTAGGGCTGTCCAAAAAAGGGAAAAAAAGGATGCTAAAAAGAGTACTAATGGGGCAGCGATGAAGAAGAGGTAAAAGAGACAAAGCAAAGCAACTGATAGAAAAGAGATTAAGAAGAGGAACAATGGAAGGTTTTTTGCAGCTTAATTCCTTAAGTTTTTTGCCAATTTTCCCGCTTAACCTGTCACAAAAAATAAGAAACCAGCGAGCTTCTTTCCTGCAAAATGGTGGATTAGGCAATACACTACATTAAGAAATTACAATTTTAATACTTGCATAAAATGAGACATTGATACTATTACAAGTATTAACCAAACTAGATCTAAAACTTCGTAAGGTAAGCTCTTTAACAAAGAAAATTTTAGATCTATAATAACAAGAGATATAAAGATGAAACTTAATGCTTGGATCTACTTGTTATTAAACAGAGCATCAAAGTAACCGAAAAGTAGAACTTTGTTTTTAGGGGTGAATCTGAGAGATAGAACCACTTGGATCTTTGAATCTCTGAAAGCACCCTGGAACTCAATCAATATGCGACTACTAGATACTTGTGCTTGATTCCGAGAAAGGTAGATGCAACTTAGCTCATCCTTGTACTCGGTGCAATGGAGTGATTTGCAATCAAACAACTTGCATGCTTGCCAAAACAGGGGATTAAAACATGTACTATTTACTGCTCTGAATCACAAAAAGCATGAGATATAGCTAAATAAGACAATGCTCTTTATAAATTTCGGAAAGTAAATAAGTAAGTAGATAACTTAAAACTACAAAGATCTACTCTTACATGCTTATAGAAGCCCTCTAAAGCATTTATAATTACCCATGGATTAACAAACAAAAGCAGGAATGAAATGGTATCACCTCATTAATCAAAGCACATGAATTCGAAATCCACACCACATGAGCCTCCAAAGCCTTTCTTTATTCAAAATGGTTGCATAAGAGCAACAAGTATTACAATAATTCACCAGAGGTTCTTTGCATCAATCATCCACCCTGATAGAGCTGAAAGAGCCTCTATTTATACAATGAGAGAGTGCTAAAACCCTAAAACCAAACCAAATAACCTAACCACCCTGACCACCTAACAGAAGAGCCAAACCTAAATCGAAGGACCGGGAGTGAGGGGAGGCCTCCACCCAGGCAAGGCGCCTCCACTCCAACTAAAAACACTGAAATCCACCCTCAAACAAGCCCACATGTGTGGAAGGCGCATCACTGCTGAGGAGGGGCGTGAATGGGTGAAGCAGGCTCTTGGATGTTGGTAAAACCACCTCTTTAGGTCTGGCTGGAGTCTGTGCTAGGTTTGGAAAGCCCACTAATGGTGTAAGCTTCAGTCTTCACCTCGATCAAATCCCCAAACCAATGAGTGCTCTCCATCTCATCTTTAGCTGGAGATGACATGTCTGCTAACTAATAATAAATTAGTTGCTCTCTTAATGATGACTGAAGCTGAGTTATGATAACTCCAATCATCATAAGTGCTCCATGAGATGTCATTTAGCCTTTTATTTCACTGAATTTGGATTAATTTAGAGAGTTTTAATTTTCTCCAAAATAATCATTTTTATCCTCAAAACTGATTTTTTTGAGAATAAAAACATTATGTGTCCGATTGTTGATCTGAAAGTTGGTTCTGACTGGTTGGCTGATCAAGAATGATTTTTGGCTTAAGGTTAGAGCCTTCAATCACTGAATTCGGAGTCCGGATGACTGATTTACCACGAACGGATTTTTTCCATTTAATTTATGGAAAAATTAACCCAAAAAACTTAGGAAAAGTAATTAAAAAAATTTTTAAAAAAATTTCCCCATTCGAAAAATATTTTTTTTGAAAATTTTTTATATGTCCAGATGATTTAGGACATGACCATGATCTATCTAAATAATGCCTACTAAGTTTATAACACTCAGTTGGGCTCTGATAACCCCCCAAGGCCCAGAATTCAACATCGGGCATTCCAGCTTTGGAGGAAGCGAGAGAAAACCTCATCAATTATACTCAACTGAAGGCAAAGCATAATTGTCAGAGGCAAAAAACTCACTGGAATACCTTATTTGAGATTCTACATCTCAGGAGACCGAACCACTCAAAAATACCCTACTAGCACATTTTATTACAAACCCCGTGGGGCCATGGTCAAAATTATTCAAATAAAAAAGTGGCTAGACAAGCATACGGATCAACTGATACACTAGAATCAGACTTTGAACAAGTCTGTCAACCGGCGGCTCCTCAGGTAACCCAACTATGGTACAAATAAGTGGATAACATCTGGCTCCAACTGCGGGATGTGTGCTCAATCTAGTCTCTTATGCAAGGAGAGCATACGAGAACCCCAGAATCTTTGATTTCCATATCCTATAAAAACATCTCAACTTGACAAGAAAACCTTAGTAGCACAAGTTTTATGAAAAAGAGCCAATGATCCAAAAGTTACTTTATTCAAAAAAAAAACTTCACTGAAAAAATTTATTTATGTTTAAGTACATAAAGAAAAATGCTAAAGTAAACGCTCACTTTAGGAGCCTATTTTCCTACTCTAAGCATGATACATAAAAGGTTAGGTGTAATCATATATCCAGTGTAGCCACCTAAGCATTTTATTAATATAAAAAAAATTTGCCTTGTCTTTGGTTACCAGCCAAAGTAAGGACACAATTTCCAGAAAATGCAAACCTGCGTGATGATCTAGAATGGGTGGGCTAGATGGGGAATCATAGGCATGAATAATAATGTCGTCAAACTTCTTCCCAAACTGGTAGGTGCTCACACAAGCTGCTTCTATCCATGAATGGATAACGCTGATATACAAATCGGGATGTTGCAACAGGTCGACTACTCCATCATGCTGATCATCAAGGCTTATCAAATAATAACTCGTTGTATAAGCCCCAAGCTGCTCCAAAACATAAGGAACATCTATATGTGAAGACGATGGCCGAGAAAAAACTTCAACTAGTTGTATCCCATCTGATTCTTCACTGCACTGCTTTTTCGAATCCTTATTATCAATACTCAGATACAATTCTGACTGATCATATGAAAACTCTAACTACTCCTCTTTAAAACTTTCATAAGTCTCAGAATAACAACTCCCCTTGCTGGACACATCATAGATGAGATTCTCTAAAATATTTTCAAAAGTATCTTAGGTTGGATTTTCAATAAAAGTCCAATAATTATCATCGCCATCTATGTTGGATATGAGAGATGCCTCATCACTGGTATCAAGTCCCTGGCTACACTCCTCATTCTGCTCAAAACAATCTTCTTCAAAAAGCTGGGTTTCAAAGATATCACAGGGGACCCAACTTTCCAAATATTTGTCATCCGGTGGAGTGCACGAAGGAATCTCATCACATGAAACTTCTAGGATTGGATTTTTAATTAAAGTCTCAAAGTTATCATCCGTCTCAGATGTAAGGGATTCTTCCTCATTTGTATCACATCCTTGGTTATATCCCTCCTCATGATCATAGTCATCTTTTTCAGAAAAAAGGTCTCAAGGTAGTAAACCTTCCAAACTATCATCATTATGCTCATTAGTAGGATTAGTGCTAAAGTTTTTAGTGAGGTTATCCAATTGTTGATTATAATCTTCGACCTAACCCCGAGTTTCTGTGGTGACAGGATGGAGCTATCCAACTGTGTTAATGTACTCAGGCTCTCTTGAATATTGTTTTGCCTCTCTCCAACTTTCTCCGGAAATATCATGCATGTCATCTACATAGTTTATGTACTCAGGCTCGCTTGATGATGCTTTAGGACCACAACCCTCTGGAAAACCATGCTCCTGAATATAGCATGCATAATAGCAGGAAGATTCTTCATGAAGGTCTTCACATGCCCTACAAAATGGCATGTAAGTTTCAACCACATTAGTGGCCTCTCGCTGATGAGGAGGCCTCTGCTCATGGTTGGGGTTCTTTCTCTGCCATGTTGGTTTTGCAAGGAAAGCTCTAGGAGGTGGCGGGGGTTGCATTCTTTCAACTGTTATGACCCTATTCTAAACTTCCTTAATCTGCGCTAAGTATTTCCTTTACATTTCTTGCATTTTCTCAGTTAGATCAGTGAGCTTTTTCTCATAAGCTTCGTTTGTCGGCTCTTTCCCTTTGTGTTCAACATTTTTAATAAGAAGGGAAGCCCTAGAGTAACCTTGGATGTTAGACTCTCTTGAAGACTGCATGTTCTTATCAATTTTAATGGCCAAACCCTAAGCTAGAAACAATGTGGTCGGCTCCTTGTCTCTAATCTGGTATTGGATCTTGCCACTTAATGCTTCTATGTAATAATCCAAAGTGGAAGCCGCAGGAGGAGCATAAGTAGCAGGGATGGAATTTGATAACTCTGTGAACCTATCGTTGAATTCATCCATGGTTTCCGTATCAAATTTCTTCATACTAGTCAAGGCTGCCACTAGATGTCTAGGCTCTTTTTTGCTGCCAAATTTTCCAAGGAACACAGCCTTGAAGGCTTCTATGGTAGCGAAAGAGTTGTTCGGCAAGTTGTCATACCAGTTTCCAGCCTTACCATCCAAAGATAGAGCAAAAAGGGTCATGTAGACATCTTCATGTTTGTCAGTACCCCTGACATAGGCACCACAGTGTTTTGAAAAATATCTAAGATGTTGCTCAGCAAAGGTAGAGGCATCAGTGCCTGTGAAAATGACAAGCTTATCAATAGCTTTTTCGGGAATGTCATGGGGCTGACCTGCTATCTGAGTGAAATTGAGCTGAGTAAAAAACTCACCCATTGTGTTAGGAACACAGTTATTGTTTTGAAAATTTTCTAAATTTTCTTGAAATAAAAGGTGGATGTCTGAAACAGACTCATATCCAAGTTCTTCAAGGATCCTACAAGAAGCAAGTTTGTTCAGTCTCCTCTTATAAACCTTTTCAGGCTCGGGGATGAAAATGAGCAAACCTTCAGAGTTTCTTCTAGATGAGTACCTTGAGGTGTTTACTGACAGTGGAGTCGCCAGGTGGATTCAAGTCTGATTTCGGAGAGTGATTGGACTAAAAATCTACCAAAAAAGGGTAAAAAAGGTAAAAAACTAAAAAGAAACAAAGGTCGTCCAGGAACAAAAAGATTTGTCCCCGGAAATGGTGCCAAAAGATGTTGTCCGCCAATTGCACACCAGCAGCAGAAATCTTTCGAAAGCTGTCTCCTCACTTGAAAAAGTGGGAGAGTTGTGACTTTGGGGGCAAGCACAGAGCTAGGTACTGTCACCTACTCCTAGCTCCTCCGTTTAGGCTAACTCCAAACGAAGCCAAGGGGGATAGTCCCTAACAAAGAGTTTTCTATGGCTCAATGTTTAAGTTAAGTTTTAAATGTTTTCAAATGCGGATGGGTGTTGTTTAGGAGTTTCTATGATTTTAGATGATTAATATGATGAATTGAGCACAAGACAAAGCAATCCACGTTGCTATCACTGGAATTAAAAGATAGACAAATATTTGAGCAATTCACGAAAATAAATAAAGCATTCACAGATATGACTTATAATCAAAATATTCAACGAACAAATGGCTCAGATTATCAGCAGTGCGTAAAAGATAGGACCAGTGCCTATGGAGTCAACTTATCAGAGATGCTTCGAATGTAAATATGATGTGAATCCCAAAAGATGCCAGTGAATGTTAGGTTTTGTAAGTGCTCTTGGTAAGCTTTAAGAGTTTTTTCTTGTGATCTTCGCTTATGGTAGCTGGATGTCCTAACCGGTAATACCTTCAGTGGCTCCGTTCGAAAAAATGACGGACCTGTCTGGGGTCAAAGGTAAGTGTTCAATAACTTAACTACCAGTGCCCAGATTAGGTAGCCCGATGCCCACACTTGGAATTTGCCCACATGCCTCGGTATTTATCGAACAACGTCGGTGCGTTGGTTATGGGAAAAAGTTTTAGTTAAGTTCCTCTTGTGGGGTTTAGAGATCCAATGCCATTTCTGGGTATTCCGATCTAAGATCGGTCAGAGCATACTCCGGCAAGGAGGGAAGGGGTTAATTAATTAAAGGGGTGTGAGTTGCGAATTTTATTAAGTTAATTAATTAAAACTCTCCGACAGAGAGCGCTCTTGACCTCGTCTTATGATCGTGGTTCAAGAGACTTAGCTAATCTATATGAAGCTAATGCAGGGATTATGCAAAATCTAAAATGCTCTCCGATAGAGAGTGCTCTTGACTTGTGTTTCAGCAAGTTCAAGAGTCTTACTTATGGATTATTAATTGATTAAACAAGCACAAGATGATATTAGTTGCTTAAACTCTTCGATAGAGAGCACTCTTGATCCACCTTATGGTGAGATTCAAGAGATTTAAGTAGTTGATTAACTTAGAAAGATAAACACTTAAACTAAGTAATCAATCTTAGAAGTGATGAATTAACAATTAGTGATCTAAGCATGAGATGTAAATGAATGATGAAAACTAGCATTAATCAAAGCAAACACACAACACAAGCCTCCCCAAATGGGGGAGGATGAGAGTGGGGACTTAAAAACCCCACTCAAACAGAGATCTTTTATTAAACTTTATACAATGTGCCCTAAGGATTTTGATCCTTGAAAGGACTTTTCAAACAAAGGCAAAGTAACTCTACAAATATTATAACCTGTAAAAATGAGCGTGCCTTGTATTTTTACTTTTGAGATCTTTCTGAAAAACCTGTGAAAAGAAAAAAGGGAAGAAGTTTGAAGAGAGTAAAAAGGAGCAAAGGAAAGAGGGCTGAAACAAAAGAAGATGAGAGAAAGAAGGCAAACAAACTAAGCAAGAATCAAAACCAAAGAAAACGGAGAATAGGGCAGCCAACTAAGAAGCTAAGGGATGAACAAAATTGAAGAAAACGGGGCAGCAAAAGAGGAAATAAGTGGTAGCTGGATGTCCTAACCGGTAATACCTTCAGTGGCTCCGTTCGAAGACATGACAGACCTGTCTGGGGTCAAAGGTAAGTGTTCAATAACTTAACTACCAGTGCCCAGATTGGGTAGCTCAGCGCCCACACTAGGAATTTGCCCACATGCCTCGGTATTTATCGAACAACGCCGGTGTGTTGGTTATGGGAAAAAGTTTTAATTAAGTTCCTCTTATGGGGTTTAGAGATCCAATGCCGTTTCTGGGTATTCCGATCTAAGATCGGTCAGAGCATACTCCGGCAAGGAGGGAAGGAGGTTAATTAATTAAAGGGGTGTAAGTTGTGAATTTTATTAAGTTAATTAATTAAAACTCTCCGACAGAGAGCTCTTGATCTCGTTTTATGACCGTGGTTCAAGTGACTTAGCTAATCTATATGAAGCTAATGCAGGAATTATGCAAATCTAAAATGCTCTCGGATACAGAGTGCTCTTGACTTGTGTTTCAGCAAGTTCAAGAGTCTTACTTATGGATTATTAATTGATTAAACAAGCACAAGATGATATTAGTTGCTTAAACTCTCCGATAGAGAGCACTCTTGATCCACCTTATGGTGAGATTCAAGAGATTTAAGTAGTCGACTAACTTAGAAAGATAAACAATTAAACTGAATAATCAATCTTAGAAGTGATGAATTAACAATTAGTGATCTAAGCATGAGATGTAAATGAATGATGAAAACTAGCATTAATCAAAGCAAACACACAACACAAGCCTCCCCAAATGGGGGAGGATGGGAGTGGAAACTTAAAAACCCCACTCAAACAGAGATCTTTTATTAAACTTTATACAATGTGCCTTAAGGATTTTGATCCTTGAAAGGACTTTTCAAACAAAGGCAAAGTAACTCTACAAATATTATAACCTGTAAAAATGAGAGTGCCTTGTATTTTTACTTTTGAGATCTTTTCGAAAAACTGTGAAAAGGAAAAAGGGAAGAAGTTTGAAGAGAGTAAAAAGGAGCAAAGGAAAGAGGGCTGAAACAAAAGAAGATGAGAGAAAGAAGGCAAACAAACTAAGCAGGAATCAAAACCAAAGAAAAGGGAGAATAGGGCAGCCAACTAAGAAGCTAAGGGATGAACAAAATTGAAGAAAACGGGACAGCAAAAGAGGAAATAAGTGGCTGTCATAAAAAATGCAAAACGTAACAGCGAACAAAAAGTGAAAGAAATGACCAAAAACAAGGTTTAAAGGAAGCCCAAAAACTAGGGCAAAAAGAGGCAAAAAAGGGAAGAAAGCTAGGGCACACTAGGGCTGTCCAAAAATGAGAAAAAATGGATGGTAAAAAGAGTACTAACGGGGCAGCGATGAAAAAGAGGTAAAAGAGACAAAGCAAAGCGACCGGTAGAAAAGGGATTAAGAAGAGGAACAATAGAAGGTTTTTTGCAGCTTAATTCCTTAAGTTTTTTGCCAATTTTCCCGCTTAACCTGTCACGAAGAGTAAGAAACCAGCGAGCTTATTTCCTACAAAATGGTGGATTAGGCAATACACTACACTAAGAAATTACATTTTTAATACTTGCATAAGATGAGACATTGATACTACTACAAGTATTAACCAAATTAGATCTAAAACTTCGTAAGGTAAGCTCTTTAACAAAGAAAATTTTAGATCTATAATAACAAGAGATATAAAGATGAAACTTAATGCTTGGATCTCATTGTTATTAGACAGAGCACCAAAGTAACCGAAAAGTAGAACTTTGTTTTTAGGGGTGAATCTGAGAGATGGAACCACTTGGATCTTTGAATCTCTGAAAGCACCGTGGAACTCAATCAATATGCGGCTGCTAGATACTTGTGCTTGATTCCGAGAAAGGTAGATGCAACTTAGCTCATCCTTGTACTCAGTGCAATGGAGTGATCTACAATCAAACAACTTGCATGCTTGCCAAAACAGGGAATTAGAACATGTACTATTTACTACTTTGAATCAAAAAAAGCATGAGATATAGCTGAATAAGACAATGCTCTTTATAAATTTTGGAAAGTAAATAAGTAAGTAGATAACTTGAAACTACAAAGATCTACTCTTACGTGCTTATAGAAGCCCTCTAAAGCATTTATAATTACCCATGGATTAACAAACAAAAGTAGAAATGAAATGGTATCACCTCATTAATCAAAGCACATGAATCCGGAATCCACACCACATGAGCCTCCAAAGCCTTTCTTTATTCAAAATGGTTGCATAAGAGCAACAAGTATTACAATAATTCACCAGAGGTTCTTTGCATCAATCATCCACCCTAATAGAGCTGAAAGAGCCTCTATTTATACAATGAGAGAGTGCTAAAACCCTAAAACCAAACCAAATAACTTAACCAGCCTGACCACCTAACAGAAGAGCCAAACCTAAATCGGAGGACCGGGAATGAGGGAAGGCCTCCACCCAGGCAAGGCGCCCCCATTCCAACTAAAAACACTGAAATCCACCCTCAAACAAGCCCACACGTGTGGAAGGCGCATCACTGCTGAGGAGGGGCGTGAATGGGTGAATGAGGCTCCTGGATGTTGGTAAAACCACCTCTTTAGGTCTGGTTGGAGTCTGTGCTAGGTTTGGGAAGCCCATTGATGGTGTAAGCTTCAGTTTTCACCTCGATCAAATCACCGAACGAATGAGTGCTCTCCATCTCATCTTTAGCTGGAGATGACATGTCTGCTAGCTGATAATAAATTAATTGCTCTCTTAATGATGACTGAAGCTGAGTTATGATAACTCCAATCATCATAAGTGCTCCATGAGATTTCATTTAGCCTTTTATTTCACTGAATTTGGATTAATTTAGAGAGTTTTAATTTCTCCAAAATAATCATTTTTTAATAAAAACTCATTTTTATCCTCAAAACTAACTTTTTTGAGAAAAAATGCATTATGTGTCCGATTGTTGATCTGAAAGTTGGTTCTGACTAGCTGGCTGATCAAGAATGATTTTTGGCTTAAGGTTAGAGCCTTCAATCATTGAATTCCGAGTCCGGATGACTGATTTACCACGAACGGGTTTTTTCCATTTAATTTATGGAAAAATTAACCCAAAAATTTTAGGAAAAGTAATTAAAAATTAAAAAATTAAAAAAAATAATTTTTTCCTCGTTCGAAAAAGATTTTTTTCGAAAATTTTTTGTATGTCCAGATGACTTAGGACATGACCATGATCTATCTAAATAATGCCTAATAGTTTTATAACACTCAGTTGGGCTCTAATAACCCCCCAAGGCCCAGAATTCAACATCGGGCATTCGAGCTTTGGAGGAACCAAGAGAAAACCTCATCAATTATACTCGGTTGAAGGCAAAGCATAATTGTCAAGGGCAAAAAACTCCCTAGAATACCTTATTTGAGATTCTACGTCTCAGGAGACCGAACCACTCAAAAATACCCTACTAGCACATTTTATTACAAGCCCTGCGAGGCCATGGTCAAAATTATTCAAATAAAAAAGTGGCTAGCCAATATTGGCTAGACAAGCATACGGATCAACTGATACACTGGAATCAGACTTTGAACAAATCTGTCAACCGGCGGCTCCTCAGGTAACCCAACTATGGTACAAATAAGTGGATAACACAATCTTTGAAATCTGCTGCAAGAACAAGAGTTATAGGAGCTAAAATCAACAATTTATTTGAAATTCCTAAAGCTGATTCACAATTTGGTGTTTTGTAGGATAAGGAAAAAGAGGAGGAAATAAGAGAAGCAAGGGATTTCCCTTTGGATAGTCTTGAAAGTTGTGATATATGTGACTTGAAGCATTCCATGGATTGCTGCCCCTCCATACCTTGGATGAAAGCAACATATAAAAGAGATATGGGAGTTGCAGCCAACGCATTGCAACAGTCATGTCAACCATGGCCTACATCTATGGTTCAAAACTCTATCCCTCCATTTCCTTACTCTCATACTCAATCATTGAATACTCTTCCACCATGGCAGCTGTTGCAGCCTCAATTTAACTCTTACCTACCTTATCCACAAGGTTGGAATGGCCTATCTTATGATCACATGGCCACTCTCCCTCATGTTGCAACACAACTTGGTCCTTCAATATCAACCTCAGAAACCAATCCTCTACATCAACCACATCTATTTTCTCATCAAACTCCTTGGTATCCAACACAATTTCCTATCCAATCCATTCTCCTCCCTAACCATAATAAAGCAGTATAGTATGCTTACAGTGCTGAACTGCAAAATTTTCCTACATTTCCCTCTTGTTCTACCTCACCTACACCGCTGCAAAAAAATTGTGCACTGTTGCAGCAAATCCATACGAGGCCTGAACATGTTTTAAATCCAAGACTTGGAAGTGAAGTTTCTTATGATCATCAACAAGTTAACAAGATCAACAAATTTGATGAAGAACAGAAATTGGAACCAAAAGCATCATTCACATCATTAGATCCGAATCTCTTATGCATTGAGGAAGATCAGTTTACTAAGGAGCTTCATGGTGTAACATCCATGACAAATCAAAGGAACAAAGACTATATTGAAGCTTGGTTTCAATCTGTCATCAGTGTGCAGCATCATTCCATACTTCACCAATTCTTGGCACCATCATTTCAAGGGAAGTTGATCTCTCATATCCTAGCATTCATAAAGTTATATTTTTTCTGTTGGAAGCATGAGCATACTTGAGTCACTTCTTCGAAAGTGGCTCCATTGGAAATATGCATACACTTGAACAATTTTTATATTTCTAAGTAGAATAGGGTAGGATAGAGTAACAAAATAAAACCATGCTTTTGTTTTTAGTTTTTATTTTCGAATAAGTATGCTCTCTTCCCGCGCCTTGTTGCGATCTGGAAGATCAAAAAGTAGAAAGATAAGGAATGGGTATGAGATGTTTTCAAGAATGCTTTGGAATTGTTGATTATTTGAACACAATGCTTAAATCATTTTTGTCTTCAATTTTCCAATTTTAATGTCTCTATTTGTTACAAATAAAAAAAAATATCATGAAAACAAAATTACAGTAATTAGGGAAGGTGAATGAAGGATCCACAGGAAAATGAGCCAACAATTATGGAACCCTTCAAGCTTGAACTTTGGCATGAATTTGTCAGCTGTGACAGTCAGCTGTAACACTCAACTGTGACAGTCAGCCGCAACACCCAGCTGTGACAGTGAGCCGCAACACCCAGCTTTGACTGTCAGCTGCGACAGTGAGCTACAACACCCAGCTGTGATTGTCCTGTAGGTGAAAATTTATGAGTTTGAGATACGTGTGTGTTGCACATCATGGTATGTATTTATTTTTCATTTACATATAACGCATCCATAAAAATACACATGTTTTATCTCAACATTATATCATTTTAAAGAGTTGCAGCTGCGGCTGCAACAGACTGTGTAAGTCAATCTAGGTGCTCAATGCTTGAAATTTTTGGTTTGGGTGTGTTTTATATTTACTTTTACATCACTAAAAGCATTCACACATATTCCGGTCACTTTTTGGGGGCCAAATTTAATTTATTGGATTTTTGTAGCATTTTGGCTTGAAATTTTTACTGAAACACAGTCGGGATAGTCCGTTTTTTGGACACCAAATGGACTTAGTTTTAAAACCTGTTTACATACCAAGTAGCCCTTTGAATCTAGTTTCCAAAACAATTTGAACTTTTGAGATTGGACATCAAACAAAAAATTTATGATCAAAATACTAACGGGGTGTCAAGCAGGCAGCTTAGGAACAGAGCTGGGACAGTCACTTTTTGGATGCCTTATCGGACATATCTTGCAAACCTGTTTCATTGGTGTATTCCCCTATGAATCTAGTTTACAACGCAATTTGAATCACTCCATTCCAATATCGTATGCAAATTTTATGACCAAAATACTGAGTGCCTATCACAAATCAGCATTCCTAAAACTTTGTTTCCTAGACTGTTCATTGGACTATTTGACCCATCAATTCTTATTAGATTGAAAACCTATTTCTATTGGATATTTCTACATGAATCTAATTTCATCTCCAATTGGAGTCACATCAATCCGTTATCAAACGAAAAAGTTAAGCCTAAAACCGTGACTATTGGTCTAGTCCGGAATTCGAAAAACACTTTATCATGCAGGATGTTACTGAGCAATTTGGAATATCATTACATGGAATTTTAAAAACCAGTTTCTAAGGGACATAGACCTATAAATTTACTTTCATTTGGCTTTGGAATCACTCAAATCGGACGAGGAACTAAGAATTTATGATTGAAACACTGCTAGTGGGTATAATTTGTCATCACTCTCCCACAGGTATAAATTGAATTTGCTTCATTCATTTTTCTTTGGATTTGTTTTATAAGTAATTGCTTGTTATTTTTTTCATAAGTGTTGGATGAAGAGAGACCAATCACCTCTCTTCTTCCATCATCTCATGTTTTATTGCAGGTAAGTGCTAGGTTTTTGCAGGTCCTTAGAAGAAGAAGGTCAATGCATGCACGAGTGACTTTTGAAGAATTTTTCTCAATTGGAAATTGGATTGAGCACATAAAAAATGGGTAGATTGATGTGCAAACCATACCAATGTTCCATAAGTCAAGTCCCATTGCTATATGCCAAGAATCTTTTACCAATTGTTTCCAAAAAGAATCCTCTCAAGAAGCCAGTTGCACTAAGGTAGATTCATTCACCCTCCTCATTTCAAAACCCTTAAAATCCATTCATGTCGAAGTCCCATTTTCCACTTCTTATGTAGTCAACCTTAACCTTTTTATTTGTCATCACTACTACATCACGACTTCACATATACTTTCCACTTCTGAGCTTCATGTTGGTTCTATTTTTCACTATGATTCTTCACAATCATTTATTTTGTACTCGTATTGAATGATGTGGAATTCATTAAGGTCCAACTTCCAATGGTCTTGCCCCATCGACTCCAATGCATCATCTGGGATCGAGATTAGAGTTTTTTTAGTGCCCTGGGATCTGCATGAATCAATGCCATATTTCCTTGTTGTTAATCATGGAGATTCACCAATGCCTCTTGATTGACAAATCTTAAAGATGACTCGACTCCAGCACATTCATTTGTACTTATCAAGATGCACTAAGGTACTTTAGAGCTCACTGTCATCAAAGGTGAGTTGCTTCACATTGGTTAACGGCATACATTAATGGCCGGTAATCCAATGATTTATTTCCATGCTTGACTTCAGCACATTCATTGCATGGTAAGAATTGTACCTCAGTTTGTAGCAGCTGAAGATTATGTGATCTAATGGTTTCAACGGTGACTTGCAGCATCATTTGTTCAGTAGTTTTGCAATTCCTTTCCATTTTCATTCCAGCAGTTGATTTTCAGAATAAGAGAATGGGCTTTCTGCTTCTATGGTAGAATTCCTCCTCATCAATTGTCTCAATAGTTAGTCTTACATGCAACCAGCAAAACATCATTTCAGATCAGATTCAGCCTCATTCAGTTTCAGCTCTCATATACATCTCTCTCAGCAACAGTTTGGCCTACATCAGCTCCAGCAGACATCAGTCCATCCATGCCAATCAAAGATTCCACAGAGGTAACACTTGAGGTAAAATAGCATGAGTTTTTTATTTATTAAAGATTTAGGAATATGTCGTGAAGAACCACTAAGCATTATCCATTTCTATTTTCTATATAACATTTTATGTCCATCAATTTCCATCCTTGCCCACTCAATTCTAAAACTTCATCATTCACACACATCCAAATCAAGTCCTTCTCTACATCTCCTACATCCAAGTATGAAGAGATGCCTTGTTGCTGCCACACAAGAACCAACAGCGGGTAGAAAAGATATGATGTTGTTTATCCACAAAGAACAACCCAAGAAGCATTCCAGTCTACACATGCATGAGCCTACAAATTACTAGAAGAAGAAAGTTGGTAAGAAAAGATGCTCTGCTGCCAAATAGATACCAACAGTAATAAGAAATCAAGAAGTTGATACACATGCTACGAAAACTATTGGAAGAAAGGAATACGTTGTCCACAAGAACCTATAGCACATGAAGTTGTTGTAGAAGCCTATGCTACCATACAAAATAGAATACATGCAGAGGTATAAATTTATTCACATCTTGAAAGGTTGCTATGAATATAAATCAAGCTGAGATTTATTGCACTATCATTAATAAGAAGGAGAATGCATTTTGAGCCTATATACATGTGGTGGCAATATATTTCTGAGTATGGTATTTTTAGAAGCATGGAGCAGAGCCAATTATAGAGGTCTGAGCATATTAAAGCATTGTCATTTGTCTACCTACAGTGCTTAAAGGAAAATCTTGCCCTCTTTAGCAATTTGTGGCAGCACTCTCTTGTACATTGAAATCTTCAAATCCAAGGAATTGCTTGGGTAAGAGAAGTGTTTTGAAAGTGTCTAACATTTGGTTCAAGGTCTCATTTTGGAGCTCCAAACTTACAGGTACTTAGAACAGCCTTCATCTAGAACGATAAGTTCATATAAATCCAAATATGATGGGGATAAGAATGGTAAGGGATGAGATTTATTTTCATGGATATGGGTATATGTCATAGTCCTCCATCCTTTTTCATTTAGAGAGTTCTTCTCATGGAGTTTCATTTTCCAAATGTCTTGGAAAATCAAATAAACAGAGGATTTTGATGCACATATTCTTGCTGGTCATAAAAGAAAAAAAAATCTCATTATGTTTTCCACAACTCTTGCATTTTCCAGATCCAATGTATTCTCTCTCAACAAATTGAGGAAGTTTCTTTGCCAAAGTTGTGAACTGTTGATTTAATGATTGCATTACAGTAATGGCTTACAAAAACTAAGAGTTCATAATCTTATTGGGAATCAAATTAAAGCTCGCTTTGAAGATTGTTGGATGGGCATGTTTTGTCGTATAGTTTGGTTTGTCTCTTACCAACCATGAGCATCAACACAAATGAAGTGGTTTCAGCCTGTTATAATAGCTCTCTAACAACTTTTCAAGATCTGATCTGAAGTTTACTCCAGCAATCCTGTAACAACCTATTGATCTCCATTTTATTTTCAGATTTGGGCACACGGTCTTCTACATGATTCGGGCCTTTTGTTGTGCAACAAAAACATACGTCCATTTATCAAGGTATCAAGCAAAGGATTCATTGTTCAGGCCTTTCATATGTCATTTCATGATTCATCATCTTGAAGATTCAATTTGGGTAAGGATTGATGTGTAGATCAAAACTTGTTTTCTGCCTTGAAGAGGCTCATCACACCATAATTACATGACGTATCCTCAGTTTGGGGGAGATAGCTATTTTTAACTTAGCTGAAAACTCATCTCTTCCATGAGGACATGTGACAAATTCAGTTTGGGGGAGTAGTTTTTGGCATTTTTTGTGCTTACTTGTTTTTACTCATTCACAGCTTGCAAAAGTGCAGAAATTTATTTAATGATATCTTGCAAACCGTGAGCTGGTTTTTCATGAAATTTTGAGGGAAGAAGCATCATGGTAAGAAGAACAAACGTGGCAAGTTTTAGTTCAATCCAATGCACAATTTTTGAGAAAATGACCATCATAATCTACAGCCAATTTGCATTTTTCTCGAAATCCGTGATGGATTTCTCTAATTTTTGGTGTGAAGATGCATTAGAATGGTAAATACTTGCTTGCAAAATTTCAGCCAAACCCAGTTTGTGCTTTATGAAATATTGGTTCAGGAAGTTTAGCTGCAACACATCTTTATTCATGTTTGTCTACAAAAGTGCAGAAATTGGATTCTCATCATTTTTGGACAGGAAGTGCATAATATCAAGATGTTAACTTTTCATATGCTTAGCTAAGACATCAGTACTTCATTTCATTTTCATAACAAAAGCATATAAACAGGATCACTGAAAGATAGACAAGCACAACCATACAAAAGGAACACAAAGATTTATCCTGGGAAAACCCTAAAAGGAAAAACCCAGCAAAAGCTTCCTCAATATAGATGCCCCAAAAAGATAAAAGATAAAAGATAAAACCAGCAAAGAGATCAAAGCCTGATCCTCCTCCTTCTCCAGCTACTTCTCTTCTCCACTAATGCGCTACACAAGTGAGAGTGTGTGTTCCAAATGAGGAGCACTACATTTCTATTTATATTCATCCGTTCACTTAAGTTAACTCATCTGTCATGTAGGCTCGAGTTAATCATGTAGGCTCAAGTAATCACACTGGGGTGCTAATGACCCACCTTTACAATTAGAGGAGACTGCCTCATGACTCTTATTAGTTCTTCCGATTAGGAGCATAGGGGTACAAAGTAATACAAGTGGTTCTCCCGGTAGGACCATCGGGGACCACAAAGAAATACATATCGAATATTCTTCGAAGTTACAATATTTCAACACTCCCCCTTAACAAGAAGGTTATTCTATAACAACATCAACAACAACAATAATAAGAGAGAGATAGAGGACATCATCAACACCATCAGGGTGATACATCTATAAATCATTGGAAGCTTTTCAACATCATGTAGTCTTCATCTTCAATCTTTAGTCTTCAGCATCATCAGTACTTTGACCGCTTCGATCAGCAACATCTTCAGCATCTTGACTCTTCAATCAGCAGCAACATCTTCAGCACTTTGACCTTTCGATCAGCAACATCATCTTCAACACTTTGACCTTTCGATTAGCAACATCATCTTCAACACTTTGACCTTTCGATTAGCAACATCATCTTCAACACTTTGACCTTTCGATTAGCAACATCATCTTCAACACTTTGCCCTTTCGATCAGCAACATCTTCTTCAGCACTTTGGCCTTTCGATCAGCAACAACATCATCATCATACTCTGATCTTTGGATCAGAAACATCATCATGAAAATATCATCAAAACATCAACATCGTCATCATCAAAATATCATCATCATCACACTCTGATCTTTCAATCAGAATCATCATTATCATCAGCCTCTGATCTTCGATCAGAAAAATCATCAACCGAACATCATCATACTCTAACATCAACTCATCATCATATTCTGATCTTTCGATCAGTACATCATCATCATCATACTTTGATAATACGGCATCATCATCATCAGGATCTCATCATCATCACATTCTGATCTTTCGATCAGAAACATCATCATCATCATCGCATTTTGATCTTCCGATCAGAAAACATCATCATCATCAACAACATCATAATCATAAGCAACTTCTGATCTTCCGATCAGAAAACATCATCATCATCATATTTTGATCTTTCAATCAGAGAACATCATCATCAGCAACTTCTGATCTTTCGATCAGAGAAACATCATCATCATCATCATATTCTGATCTTTCGATCAGAGAATATCATCATCGTCAGCAACAGCATCATCATCATATTCTAATCTTTCAATCAAAGAACATCATCATCATTAGCAACTTCTGATCTTTCGATCAGAGAAACATCATCATCATCATATTCTAATCTTTCGATCAGAGAACATCATCATCATCAGCAACAGCATCATCATCATATTCTGATCTTTTAATCAGAGAACATCATCATCAAGACATCAACATCATCAAAACATCAACATGATCCTTCCTTTGGGAATTACAGGATTTAGGTCTTTACGGAGTTACCAATGATCCTTCGTTTCGGAATTACGGGATTTAGGTCTTTACGGAGTTACTAACGATCCTTCCTTTCGGAATTACGGGATTTAGGTCTTTACAGAGTTACTAACGATT
>LPNX010965174.1:2373-62616 GCA_001517045.1 Pseudotsuga menziesii | reverse complement strand
TTAGAGGGGACTGCCTCATGACTCTTATTAGTTCTTCCAATTAGGAGCATCGGGGTACAAAGTAATACAAGTGGTTCTCTCGGTAGGACCATCGGGGACCATCAAGAAATACATATAGAATATTCTTCTAAGTTACAATATTTCAACACAAGATGAACAAACCTGGTAAGTTTCATCCCAATCCAATGCACGGTTTTTGAGAAAATGGCCATCATCACCTACATCCAATTTGCATTTTTCTCGAAATTCGTGATGTGGGTATCTCTGATTTTTGGTGTGTAGATGCATTGGACTAGTAAAAACATGCCTGCAAAATTTCAGCCGAACCCAGTTTGTCGTTTGGGAGAAAATGACTTCGAAAGTTTTCTATCCAAAAGGCTGCGACTCCGCTAAATTTAGCGCTCTATGGGCTATGACTCCGCCAAAATCTCCGCCAAATTCTTCGCTAAATTTAGCGCTCTTTGGGCTGCAACTCCACCAAAATCTCCGCTAAATTTAGTGCTCTTTAGGCTGCGACTCCACCAAAATCTCCGCTAAAAAAGTTGTGACTCCGCCAAATTTTCTGCTGAATGCTTCGCTAAGCAGCTGCGACTCTGCCAAATTTTCTGCTAAATCCTCCGCTAAGCAGCTGCGACTCCGCCAAATTTTATGTTAAATCCTCCGCTAAGCAGCTACGGCTCCGCCAATTTCTGTTAAACTCTCCATTTCTTCTACCTGCAACTGTGCGAATGGTAAAATGAAGGAACAATTGAATGAGTCTTTCTAGTTTGGATGCTACACAGGTTTTGGGTTGCATGAGGACATGCAACAAGTTCAGTTTGGGGGAGATGTTGGGTCACGGATTTGTCCATATTTTCATCACCTATTGACATATATTTCATCCATTTTCTTCATATTATTATCCATTTATCATTCCATTTTCCATCCATTTGCTGTAACTGCCCGTAAAATATCATGTTACTTCCATTTATGCTTTAGTGGTTAATCATGATTATTTTCCTTTATTTTTAATGAATTGAAAACTATTATGCATAATTTTACTAATGATGGTTTGTGGAGTGATTTGTCACGTACATGACATTCACAGCTAGTTGTTACAGCCTTAATCAAAAATGCATGCCAGATAAGAACACCTTGATTCGCGTCTCGATTTGCAGGCCAATGGAAACGAATCTCGAAAATCCGAGACATGGGTTTTTTGCGTAACGACCTCATTTACCTGACTTGCCAGGAAATCGCTAAACAAAGATACGGTTTAAGATATACAGCTGGTTCTCTAAACGTGTAATTCTCAGACTTACTGTTGTGGCCGGTTTTCCAAATTAGCAAATTTGTTGAAACAGATCACAAGTTGGGGATTTGGTTTCTCATTCTCTTGAGATAATTTTATGTATAAATATGTAATCAAACTCAATGAAGGGAGAGGAGAGAGAAAGCAATGTTATGCTATAGGATTTGATCCAAACTCTATTGTAATACTTTCATTTTGATAATACATGCTGGCAGTTTCTTAATTCTAGAGTTGTAGACTTTCATTGTAGAGATCTAGCTCTGCTCAGTGGAGGAAGGGCCCTCTTCCCTGAGCAGATGTTGATAGTGTTGATAGTAAGTGTGTTATTTTATATATTCGTTTATTACTTAGTCCATGCTTTCAGTCATTAGATTTATCATAGTTGTATGATTTTATTCATTAGATTTGTGACAGTTATTTTCCTGTTAATTCGTTTGATAGATCGTTGGCCAACATAGCATTTCTTTGAGATTTATGTATTTGGATCTTGCTTCATAAGAATTGATTTTGTTGAAGTGTGATTAGATTTACAATTTGGATTTACGAATAGGATTGGGGTTTGTTTTCTTTTCAAGGTGTGATTTAGTTTACAAACAGTTTCGATTTCATACCAATAGATAACAGTGTCAGGTAGAAATTGTGCTTGCATAGATCTTGCACGATAGCTTTGAAATAAAAGACTTCCTCGGGTTGATAATTTATGTTTGGGAGTTTCAGCTATTTAATTAATTAGACAATTAATCCGACCAACATTTTGGGCAAGCAGGGGGACCAACCCCACCTGGAGACAATGGAGATAGCCCCCCAGACAGGGGAAGAGGCCACAGAAGAAAAGCAACAAGAGGTTGGGGATCGAGAAACAGGAGAGGAAGCAGAGGCTATGGATATAAGAGATCAAGACCTGGAGGGGATCAAGCAAGCCTATGCGGATGTAGGAAAATGCTATGTCCCACAAGAACAAGTGATCATGTTAAAAGAAGCCATCCTCAAAGCTCAGGCCTCAAACCAGTTGGGGATTAGCAGTCTCTCACAAGGAGACGAAACGAAAGTCCGAAGAGCCAAACAAGAAGATGGGAAGGAAATCGAACAAACCGAGAGTAATAGAAGCAGGACAGTACCCTGCCATTAAGGTTGCTTTAGGTTTGTAAGTTTCCCAATGAAGATCTTATTGTGGAACATACAGGGCCTAAACAACCCACGAAAAGCAAGGATCTTAAGCAAGAAGATCAAGACAACAAATCTGGCCATAGTCTTCTTACAAGAGACTAAGTGTTCGACAACTCAGATCCAGGAACTGAGTAAGAAAATTTGGAAGGGAAGCAAAGGGATAGGCATTAATGCAAGAGCCTTCGCGGGAGGCTTGGGAATGTTATGGGACCCCACTCGGGTGAGCTTAGGGGGGTTCCAAGGTAACCAGTGCTTCATATCCGCAGATTTTAGGGTTACAAGGTTCTTAGTTGAAGGAGTGGCTACAAATGTATACGGACCTCATAATGCTGGAGAAAAGAGGGATTTCATCATGTCACTCTGAAAAATCCCGGAAAGGATGTCCAGTAAACACTGGGTTTTAGGAGGTGACTTCAATCTCATAACCTCTCTGGAGGAGAAGAAAGGTGGTCGACGCAGGCTGGAGGAAGAATGTGAGACATTCAGAGACGCCATTGAAGAATTAGGACTTGTAGATATCACTCCGAGGTAGGGATGGTTCACATGGAACAACAAGAGGATGGGGGAAAGACACATTGCTTCCCGCCTTGACAAATTCCTGGTGTCTGAATCCGTATTGGACCTAGGAAGTGAACTCTAGCCACTCTTCCAGGAGCAGGATCGGATCATTGGCCAGTTGAATTAATGTGGAGTGGGTTGGGTTCCTAGTTCAAAAAACCCTTCAAATTTGAACAGTTTTGGCTAGGGCATCCAGAGTTCGATGAAAAGATCAGGACTTCATGGGAAGAGCTGAGTGACGAATCCGGCCAGAGTATGTACAATTTCCAACAGAAGTTAAAAGGTTTGAAAGAAAGGATTAAAAAATGGAACAAGGAGGAGTTTGGTAATATTTTTGCTGATAAGAAGCTCCTGGAATCCCGCTTGCAGAAGGTCCAAACCATGGGGATGAATGAAGGGTACACCACCAACTTGAAGACGAAAGAATTTAGCCTATGTTCTAAAATATAGGAGAGGGAAAGGCAAGAGAAAATTCTCTGGCGACAAAAGTCTAGGAATCGATGGTTAAAAGAGGGGGAGAGAAATACAAAATTCTTCCAACGCTCGGTCATTCAGAACAGGATGCAGAACAAAATCTTCTCAATTAAGAATGCCAGAGGGGAACGAATGGAAACCAGGGAGGAAATAGAAACCACTCTGAACTAGTATTTCAAGGATATAATGTCTGACCCAAGGCAGGACTGGAGGGGAGACATTGACCAAATAATGAGGTTCATCCCATCACTAGTTTCCCACAAACAAAATGAACTCTTGATGAAACCTATATCCCTTATGGAGGCAGAGGAAGCAGTTTTCCAGATGCCAGAAGGCAAAGCCCCGGGCCCAGATGGATTCACGGTGAACTTCTTTCATCATTTCTGGGATCTAATCAAGCTGGAAGTGTGGAGAATAGTTGAAAACTCTAGGGTCTCAAGAAGGATTATGCCATATTTTAATGCTACCTTTCTTACCCTCATTCCAAAATGCGAAGGGGTTGATTCTCTAGACAAATTCAGGCCCATAAGCCTATGCAATGTCATCTATAAAATCATAACTAAGGTAATTGTGAATATACCCCTCCTACCAGGCCTAATCTCCCCTGAACAGTCAGGGTTTGTGGAGGGTCGGCAGATAACAGACGGCATTATTTTGGTCCATGAGATGCTGCATTCTATAAAAGAAAAGAAAATCCCGGGAATGATAGTGAAACTGGACATAGCCAAAGCCTACGACAAAATCAATTGGCAATTTATTCGAAGTATGCTAACGGCTTTTGGGTTTAGTGCAGAGTGGATTGAATGGATAATGAGCTTAGTGCCCTCAACATTCTTCCCCATTCTTGTGAATGGGGTCCCATCTGGTCTCATTAAGCCATCGAGGGGGATAAGACAGGGAGATCCCTTATCCACTTTTCTGTTCATCCTAATGGCTGAAGGTTTGGGCAAGTCAATTGCGGCTTTGAGGGACAACAACGATCTCACAAGGCTAAGAGTTCACCCGACAACGGACAAACAAACTCACCAACAGTTTGTGGAGGATACAATGTTGATGGGTTACCCATCAGTTCAAGAAGCTCGGAAGCTCAAACACTGTCTTTCCAACTTTGGCAAAGCCTCGGGGTTGGAAAGCAATGACCAAAAATCCCAAGTTTTCTTCTTTAATACCCCCAGGATTTCAAGAAGAAATATATGTCGGATCTTGGGCTTCCAGGAGAGCTCCCTTCCATCCAAATGCCTAGGGACCTCTTTAGTGAATTCAATTGCCAAAAAAGGATCTTGGACGGAATTGTTGGATAGATTGAAAAAGCGGTTGACAAACTGGAATCTGAGACCCCTTGATTTGGCTAGTAGACTGGTTCTGGTGGAATCAGTCCTACAAGCAATGTTGACTTATCTCTTTTCTACCTTGGCGGCTCCAAAAGCCATCTTGAAAGAAATAAGGAACTTGCAATGGGAATTCCTGTGGAATGCAACCAATGAAAGGCGGAAGTGGGCTCTAGTGAAATGGGAAACTGTTTGCACCCGTAAACACCAGGGGGGTTTAGGCCTCAAGGACCCTGAACAGGAAAATGTGGTAAGTGGAGCCAAGCTATGGTGGAGATGGGCCACTCATGCTCAGGAACCTTGGGCGAAGATGTGGCATATTAAGTATGTTGAGGGATGGGATAGAAGAGATCTTACACAGTTCTCAGAAGATATTCCTGGATCCCACATATGGCGTACAACTTGGTTGGGGAGGAGGTTGGTCCAGGAACACAGCTTCTCGGAAGTAAGGAATGGCCAAACAACTCGAGTATGGAAGTATGCATGGCAACAATTACCCCCGCTCAAGCGAGGAATGGATTTTCAACGGATCTTGGAAGAAAGTATCACCCAAGGAATCACTAAGGTCAAAGACAAATGGAAAAACTAGGTAGATGATCAGGACTTCTGAGTATGGGCAGAGAGGGAATGGTGGGAACGTCTTGGTCCAAGGGAGGAGGTGGATAGACAGGAAGAAGCCCTCAACAACAGGAGTATAACAACACACCCAGGGGAAGACAAGCTCTGATGGGGATATGGCCAAAAAGTTTCTTTCACAATGAAGGAAACTTATGACATTCTGACAGGGGCCGACATCCAACCAACAGACCAAAAGTGGGAAAATTATGGAAGGAGAAACTTTGGCCCAAAATTACTGTATTCAGTTGGCTTGTGAAAAGAAACTGAATTTTAACAAGAGAAAACCTCAAAAAAAGAGGGATGGTTGGACCTTACCGGTGTTGCTTGTGCGAGCTCGAAGAAGAAACAATCAGCCACCTCCAGGATGCCTGTAGATTTGCGTCCACCATTTGGGATCAAGGGGCCTCGATATTCAGAAGATCTGACCAGGTTAGGCAAAACCCGGATAGGAGGCTAACAGAATGGATCAGTAACCCTTTTCAGAACCCCATATTGAACCAACTATGGGAGGTCTTCCCTCATTTTGTGCTCTGGGAAATATGGTGGGAGAGAAATTCTAGGACCTTCCAAGGAAAAGTCATGACACCGAACAGAATATGGGACATCATCACAAACAGAATGCAAGAAACCATAACATCGAAAGCCTGGGAGTTCTCGGACTGGGAGGCCACGGAGGTGGAAGCAACCATTCTGAGGGCTTGGGGACTATTAGGACCTTCGCAGGTGGATATCACTAGGCAAAACTCAGCCCGAGAGATGACAAGTGCAGAGAACTGGAAGCCTCCTCCCTGGGGTTTTTTCAAGCTCAACTTTGACGGCGCGTCGAAGGGCAATCCTGGACCAACAGGTTATGGCTACATCATCCGAGATTGCAGAGGAAGCATGCTGGGTTTCAGGTATGGGTTATGTTATCACACAAAATGTAGCTACCCACTAAAGGTATCCCATCCGGGACGGTAGAGTTGAGGTAGCTAACCAGTGACACCGCAAGGGCCTCGTCCACTACGGATAAAGGGTAGTTGTCACACCAGACGGGCTCTTGTCACTTTAGATTAATCCAGAGAATGATCCAAGGGAAGACCCTACTAGCCTAAGAGACTAGCGCACCTACTCAAGACACTCCTAGGGTTTGACAATGTATAAGAGATGAGAGATAATGAGTGGGTAAGACTAGATCTATCAAATTAGAGTGGTATGGAGATTAGGGACAAGTTGGGGTGGCTTAGTAAAGATAGGAAATGACCCAACTTGGATGAGATTGTACCACAAGTGAGTTAAGTAGATCTAGGGAGATCTAGCCAAATGGAATGAAATCCTAAAGGGACCCACCTAGGGTTTTTGCATAAGTAGACAAAGTGGACCCAAAAGAGCAGATCAAGGCATGAGATGACTAGATCGGGGTGCTTAAAGGTTGGATCTATGATTTTGAGGTGGGTCCAAGCATACCCATCTGACAGATCTGAAGAAATGGCCACCCACCCAAGAGGGGAGCCCCCACCTAAAGTGACTAGTGCTAGATCCCAGGGCAAATGGAATCAGATTAACATGAAACTTGAGATCTAGGGTTTATTCATTAATCTCCAAGTGGGTTTTGATGGTCGTCATGAAAAACTCACCGAACCTATCAAACCTACGAAACGAAGGTTTTAAGAAAGAGGGTTTGAATGGACCAATGGATAAAAACTTGAAAAACAATACTAACCTTGCAGATCATACCTGAAAATACTTGCGGCTGCCTTGGATGTCGATTATCCTTCCACTTGGTTACAATTCCGAGCAAGATCCGGCAAGAAACAAAAGAAAAACGCCCAATAAAGGAAGTGCGCCCCCTCTTCTCCACCTTCAAAATCAAACTACGAATGAGATTTGTTTACGGATGAAAAAGATAAGCTACGTACTTCATCAACAAAGAAATATCCAATGCACAAAGTAACAATTGAAAACTTCCTGAAGATGAACGATTTGTCTGGAAGATGATGCAAGACGCCTTAGCAATCTCCTCCAAGCAATTCGCTACCCTATAAAAGATCAGTACGACCTTCCAGAAAAATAGTTGTTTGCATGCAAGATCTACTGAAATGTCCAAGCAAGAGGCATAACAATCACATCCAAGTACATTCACAAAGCTTCCAAGAGTTTCTTCAAAAGTTTTCTTGTATTCAATATTCTCAGAGCCAAAAGTCCCCTTACAAATGAGAGAGCATCTCAATATACAGATCTCTCAAGTACATAATACCTAGATCCAAAAAGATCAAGGGTCAAGATCATAAGATAAAACCATCATAATCTACGACTAAGATTAGTCAAATACATCTCACACAGATCAACTCAAAAATATAATGGGGCGCATCACTAAAAATGTCCGATGAGGGGTGCACCACATAAAATATGACTAATGACCACAAAGTAGCACATGGTGGGATTAGGAGGTTATGTTATCCTTCACTAGCATGGCCTCATGGCACAATAACAATGTGTGGTGGCAAATAATATAAAGGAGTGATAAAAATCAATAGGGGATCTCCCTCTAAATACACCAATATACCCTCAAAATGCATAAATCAAGAGTGTGTGGACCTCGAATGAAATGAAGCTGATGTCAAATGATGAAGATGACCCATATACTTCGCCTCGGACTAATTCCATGCCCATCCCTTGGCTCAATTGCCCAAATCGATTTCCTCATTAGCCATTTTTAATTATTAAAATGTCGCCTTGGGAACATAAACAACCCATATCTCACCGAGGACCAAAACCTAATGTCAAATGACTGCACAGATGGATCTGGGACCATGGTAGTATGGTACAAACGACTAGTTGCACCCCAAGAATCCTTTTAGCGCCCTAGGAGAACTTAATTTTTTTCTTATTGTGTTTTATTTTCATTTTCCTCAAGGAAATCTGCTGCAATAAAGCCAAGAGACCCATATTTGTCTTGTAACTGCATGAAACTGAAAACTAGCTGCACCAATGGGCTCAAAATGTCCAAATCAACTACGAATGAGTACTCATACACCATATGTCCATCACAAAGGTACATCAAAGGCCCCATCAATGTCAGAACAATAATAATAATAAAGCCTGCAAATGCTGATAATCATGAAAATAATACAAGCCATCATAACAAATCACCATCTGAAGTATGAATATGTCTAATGGACACCTGTAGACCATAAATAATCACCAACCATAAACATCGGTCCATAACTCATCCTGGATCCTACTCATGGCCTGGCCAACACTGGGTTGACCAAGTCAAAACTGATCAAATGATGACCCAAGTGCTAAACTCTGATGCTGGAAAGTACTAATGGACATGCATGCTCAATTATCTATGTTAGCAGTGACACTCTAGTATGATCTATATTTTGTTGGCAAGTATAAGCACAATACATATATAATATTCTAAATCAAAATGATTAGTTGCTTCAAAACAAGAACCTCCAGTGTATACTCATTTACAGTTTAGCCCTTTTGCTAGTCAAGGGTGAAGGGATTATAAACAACAGGTGAGGCCAAGGGATGACTAGATAACTTAACACTGTAAGCACTTGGGCTAAAGGACAAGGGGATTCACGCAACACATAAGTTGGACTGGGTGAACAATAGCATATGGCGGTATCTCACAAATGACTGGAATGATGAGAAGCCTCCACTAAACTCTAGACAAGCAACCTTTTTGATACTTTATTTACTCAGCATTTATTTCATTAGTTGACCTCTAAAGGCAAGTTCCCTGGTAGCCTTTCGAGCTCTAGAAAATGACAAAGACATGACCTTCTTGGGCCAGTCTCTCCCTGTTTCCCTGTGGGGGAAAATGAGTCGTACATTATACAAGGAATGAGAGCTCATCCTCTAGCCATCAACTTTATTTTTCATTGATAACTTGCGAGCCTCCAAGAGCAGGTGCCCTGGAAAGCCTTCTGGGCTTCTAGAAAATGACTAAGGCTCAGCCTTCTTGGGCTTGCCTCCCTGATAACCTGTGGGGATACATGAGCCTTACACCATACAATGGATGAGTGCTCATCTCTTGGCCACTGGCTAGTTTTTATTTTTCATTTCCAATAGTGTCTAAAGACATTTTTATTTTGTTGACAGGGCATCTATTTAAAATAACTTTAAGCTTCGATGCCTTAGTGTCTAAAGACACTTTCTTTCGTAGGACTACTTGTGTTCAAGAACTAGAGGTAGACATTCCCTGTGACAAAAATCACATAAACCAACACCGAGACACAGTTTTATACATGGAGACCTATTCCAACATAAAGGTGAAGGTGGGGGAAATCCCAGATGTCACTAGCCAAGTTACAAGTCAAGGATAGTCGATGAAAATGGGAAGGCAACGAATGGATGGAGACAATGAAAGTGATGCCAAGACTAGCAAGCTATGTCCCTGAAGGGAAAAGAATCTCGGGCAGGGAAAATGAGTTTATAAAAGAATCTCTCAATCAAAACCACTAAATCATTTATACATTAGATTCCAATTAAACCAAAATAAAGTAGTGCCAACATATTATCAAAATCAACCGAGTCTTACTGCTAAAATAGGTAACAGAGCAACATCAAGATCTATAAGCACAAACCATAATATCACCTAGGTCATATACCTGGACTGAATCTGTAACCAATCTGAAAAATCACTGGCACAACTGTTGCTGCTACACATAGGCACTATATCAATCTTTGTTATGGGTCCTGAAAGAAAAATGGCTAACTCAGTCACCGAATCTAGGGTCATGAGGCTCAGTCATGGCATAGAACTGGTCAAACTCGATACTCTAGATCTACTAAAAGTGGGAGATCGTCAACTCTGGCTCATCGTTTGTTGATCTCATAGTAAAGGGCTGGCTCAAAGAACTAATCAGTACTGCTCAGTTACAAAGGTAGCCCAGCTACTATATATGTGACAACAAGTTCTTCGGATGGGAAACTAACAACGCAGCTGAGATAGAAGGTCTCTTGCAGGGAATGGAAATGGTTAATGAAAATTGTTGGAGGCTCATAATTATCGAAGGGGACTCCCAGGTGGTGATCCAAATGGCCACGAAACTCCATAATGGAACCCAAAGTGGCAAGGTGGCACACTCTTGGAGGTTAGAAGGTCGGTTGGAGAAGCTTAAAGAGGTCCTAGCCGCGGGGTTGGCAACCCGCTTTAACCACGTCAGAAAACAAGGAAATAAGGGGCAGACAAGTTGGCGAACCTCGAGACGGAAACCCGCAAAACTGTCAAAGCGAAGGACTAGGGCGGGATGATGGATACGACGGCTTGGGACAGCTATGTAAATCTCACGCTCCAGGACATGCGTAGTAGTAACAATATAGGTAGGGAAGGACACCAGGCAGGCCTGAATCACTAACTGGGCATGTGGATAGACAAGTGGTCAAGAGGTAAGTTCAGGTGACTGGCATGTGGGATTTAAATCCGCTTTGTTTCATTATCAAGAATCCATCTTTTCGAAGGATCAACATACGTGCAGAAATGAATGGCAAAAAGGGAAAATTTGGGCATCTGTGTGGGATTTATTTGCTCCGAACTATGGACCGAATGTAGAACATCATGGTATGTATTGCTGTTATCATGCTCCCGATCAGGAAAATGCTATTTAGGGAGATGACGAGTGACAGGAAAAATCACATAAGTCGTCTGTGCACTGTCTCTTTTGTAACAAGAGATAGCGAGACGTGGGGGTTGCAATATCTGGTAAAGTCTTAGCGAAGGTGTGCAGGTGACCATACGGAAGGCCGTAAAGGGAAAGGGAAGCGGGTCTCAAGCCAAGAAGATGAGTCCGGGAGGGTTTCAAGGTCCCAGAAGAAGGCCATGTGGGAAGCCAGAATGTTTGAGCTCGAGCTTCCCAAGGAGATCCAACAGAAGATTAATGATACAGAGAAACAGTTGTGAGCTGAGCTAGATAGAGATACTCTCCATGAGGAGTGTCGAAAGGCAAAAGAATGGATCCTTGATCCTGGTCACAACGCAGGCAGACTTAGCCTTTATGAGAGGACCGTGGCTCTATTTTGGGTTATGAAAAATCTGATCGAGCGGTCGGCTTGGGACAGGAAGGAGGCGGGCGAAGCGGAGGGGCAGTTGGCTCAATGGCGGGCATCCATGGCCTCTGATATGCAGCAGCTGAATCTCAAAGTTAACATTCTCCTGAAGGGGCTCCGTTTTCAAGCTCCGCCACCTGTGGTGATCCAGACGCCGACAGCTGAGAGCGTGTGCCAGGAATGCATCCCCGATTTTCCGTATATTCTGTTATAGTGGTCTGTGTAGAAGGTGTCTTGCTAAGTTTATGGTTGTCATGGGCATTATAGCAAAAAATCTAGAAGATTGTCTATGTTATTCTGTTTGGTTTCAATGGTCAATAGTAGTTTTGTTAAGCGGTCAGGAAAGAATACCTTGTTAAGCTAAGTCACCAGATTCGGCGATTTTCCACCATGAAATTCGAAAATTGCCGATTTTATGTGCCTGGCGAACTATTCGTTGAAATTCGACGATTTTCTGTGGGTAAACCCTAGTCGATGACAAAACCTATCTCTACGTTAACTCACTGCTCATTACACAAGTCTGCGAGTGAGCTTCCCTCGTGAATGCTTCCGTGAGTGATCGCTGGAGTGTGGAGGTCACCGTCGTTTTACGAGTGAAGTGCTGTGGAGTCGTCACTCCATGAGTCGCAGAGGGTGTAGAGGGTCGAGACTCGAGTGAGTAGTTGTTGAAGCGTTGATGGGTAGGTAGTGTTTACTTTACAATTGAACAAATGCAGTGCTGCCGCGGTGGTCACGATATTTGATGGAACCCGATAAAACTAAAAACCGTCGTAGGGATACATATGATAAATGTATTTCTTACATAAAGAAGACTATAAATAAATATTTATTTTTTAATTTTCAATCCCGCCGTAGGGATACTACATCTGATAAATGTATTTCTTAATAAAGAAGAGTATAAATAAATATTTTTTTTTTTTAATTTTCTAAATTCATTTTATGTTAATTTGTTTATTTTAAAATTTAAAAAAAAAATTACTAGAAAAAATTAATATTCATTGCACCGAGAGAAGCGAGGTGCTCTTCAACCCAGTATGGGGGAGATCCTGTCATGTTAGTCACGTTATGCTAGCCGACATAAATAAAAAAATAAAAATAAAAAATACAAATTACATATTGACTTAAATAAATAAAATAAAAATAAATAAACTAGCATAGATCCATTTTAAACCCAAAAATATCAAGTACAGAGAGGGATCCAAATGGTATAAAATTGTACACCTCAAAAAATTGGATCCCTCTCGGTGCTTGATAGATCCGAGTTTAAATTGGATCTATGTAGTTTATTTTAGTATATTAATATTATGTATGTCACATCATTTTTTTTAAGTTGAGTACAACTTGTTTTAATAATCTATGTTAATATTTATAATATATATTGAAGTTGAAAGGATGTTCTGTGATTACCTAAGAATATAAGTTTTGGGTTGAGATGTTAAATAGTGTAAATATTTTTTAATTTTCAAATTTTATAGTCATTAAAACTTAATGTCCATTTTTATGGCCAAATTTTTCATTGCCGAATTTTTGTCGAATTTCAACCTCTCCGAATTCGAACAGGAACTCGAACCAGGTGACTTAGTTGTTAATCAGTCAGGAAGGAATAGGCTCGTTATCACATCGGTGATATACAATGTAATGGGATTTTGGGTTTAAGAGTCTGTCATAGTTACTGTGGGAAGAAGGGCCAAGCAGTGATTATTTTGTCAAGAGTAGACCAAAGTTTTCAGTATGTAATTTTCTCTTTCTGATATAAATAAAAAGGAAAAATCTTCTTGCTTACAGAAAAAAAAAGTCTTAAATTTCAGTCATGATCTACAGTGATACATATTTTAAAACAACGCATGACAACAAGTGCATGGAAACATCACACAAATCATTTGGCCATCATGTGCCCAAAATTACTGGCAAATAAAGAGGAAAACATGCATACTGCATACATAAAAAAAAAAAAGCACAATGAGGCACTCTGAAAATTACAGCTTATAACTTGTGTGTTAAACAGATATGTGGTGCTCTCTACCCAATTTAATGTTACCAGTGACATCAGCTCTCCAGCTTGAGGAAGATGAAGGTCCCAATTGCAAATGGCACAGAGGTGCATAATGATATTAATATGATGCAAAGGACATTAGAAGATTTATTTTGTGAAATTTCAAGGGTTTTCAAGTTTTTTTATTTGCCGAGTTATATCTTGAGTGAGTTCCAGTGATCATACTCTTCATTTTGTAGAGTCATTCTTGAGTCCCAGTCCTGTGACTTAGATTTAAGCATCTCCACTTAACGAATTGAGCAATTAAAGTCAGATGAGGGCGTGCCGACACCACTCGATTACTGCACACACGAGCAAGCCCAAGTCCTGCAAACCCTTTCTATGCTACTTGCAACAAGGCACTCCGAACCCAACCATCAAGTAGAATAAGTAGCAGTTTTGTTTAACTGGGAATCAGAATAAGAGTTGCCATCAATTCCATGACATGTGCATGCAACCCAAAAAAAATATCGTTTTTCTTCTTAGCCGATAGAGGTAGATAGCATTATAATACCAAAAAGTAGAGAATCTGATGGTATACCTTCGAAGAACAGAATCCAATTTTGAAGTCTGAATCGATCCGATCGACATTGAAATTGTGATTTTTAAAATTTCACAACACACACCGAGTACTGAAGACACCTTCCGCCTCATCTCCAAGACATAATTACGATCGTGAGAAAAGATTTGGTGAAGACCTGAACCAATTAATCTATGACATACAGGTCCTTTCTGTGTTTGTTTTTAAGTCCTTGTACGGTATAAAAGTCAAAAGTCAAGAGGTTGATTCAGTACTCTAAGTTCAGTGGAACGAAGCTATTTAAAGAAATTTTGATGACAGCCATGTGTTTTTATACTTAGGTAAAAGTATGAGTCTTTTTTAAGAAGAAAAGACTTTTTTTGAATAAAGAAAAAGTTTATACATGCCATCCAGGGATCAAAAATTGAAGTCCTCGTTGCCCTTCAAGAGCTTTCTAGCTCGTTATAGATTAGTAGTATAAACTCTATAAAAAAAAATAAAAGCAAATTATTTTGGCTATAAAAAAGAAAAATATTGATGAAATACAAAATAAAGATTCTTTTTATTTTCATTTATATGATAGAAAAAAAATTTATAATATATTAAACTTTTCAAAATATGTTATACTTTTAATAACTTTTATATATATATTTGTATCTACACATTATAAAAATGTTACTATTTAAATTTTGTTAAATAATTAAAATAATATATGTTTATAGGAAAAACTCATATTATTGACTTATATGAATATGTTACTAATTTTAAGACACATAACTTAGTTAAAATAATATATGTTTATAGAAAAAACTCATATTATTTTTGTATGAGTATGTTACTAATTTCAAAACACATAATTTAGTTATTATTAATTTTAAAACATAAATTTAGTTATTTATGAAGTTATCAATTGTTCATCTAACACATTAGGTAGTTAATTTCATAATTTTGGAAAGTGAGCTTTCTCAAGCCTTATTCGTTTTTTGGGAAAACTTCTTCTCAGTATAAATCCTACAGCCTGCTTATAAGTAAGCCCTGGAGATCCACGAATCAACTCGCAAATTCCCATCATATATTGGATAGGGTTTCTCACGGCCTGTACGATGTGTTCTCATAGCGGTTGCTCTGGGAAGTTTGCATCTCACTATGAATACCAGTAAAATGCTCCACTAGCACCTTGAATTGCCACAGCTTGGTATTGGAAATCATATTTTAAAGGTTAAGGTCTATTTCTCACTCCTCCATCTTGGAGAGCTTCCCTATTTGAATCTTCTATATCAGTGTCTTTGTTGCTACTTCATCTAACAACTTCTCTATAAATTCAGGGTTTTCTAGTTTTCTAGAATGAATTACAATATTTGCAATCTCCACGGCATTGGTAGGAATTTGATTTGAAGCACATCAGCTTGGGTGTGAGCACCTGGTAAATGCATGTTTATATTTTAAATTTTAAATTTTGTGATATTTTAAATTATTTATATATATATATTAAAATAAAATGTAATTATTTATTTTATTTATATGTTTTTACTTGTTTTCTGTTCTGTCCAGCATAAGGGCATTATGGCTCAGCCTCACCTCGAATTCCTTTTGCAAACCATTATATGTGCGAGGTAATTGCGTCATATGTTTTTACTTGTTATTTACTTGTTTGTCGTTCTGTCTAGCATAAGGGCATTGCGGCCCGCGAGCTCACCTAGAATTCCTTTTGCACATTTAATTTATTTTTAGTTTTTTATAAAAATTGACGAACATATCAATTTTTCCATTCATATCAATAGTTATTATTTTTGTTTGTAATGTTTTGTAATTTTTTTTTAGTAATTTGTCTTTGTTTATATTTATATAGATTTGTATTTGAGTAGATTTTTTTTATCAATTTATAATATTTTTATCAATTTTGCTTCTTTACTATTAATGCCTAAAATGAAAGTGCATAAGTTATAGATCGTGTTTGAGAAAGTAAAGCGTGGATGGTCGGTCTGTGTTTTGGGCCGCAACGTAACGATTGATATGGTTAGTTCCCTCTCTCACCATGCTTTGATTGGACGTTTTGAATATGTTAAGCTCTCCTGAGTGGAAATCTTGGCATGGGTTCAGGATGTTTGGAAACCCATTCTGAAGGCTATGCCTAAGGTTGTCATGTTGGTGAATGGATGGGTGCTTTTTCAGTTCTTGACTGTCGATGATAGACATTCTATTGAATCTCAATACTGGATTCTCAACTTGTGGTTGGTAGTCCTTGGACGTTGGCATGTGGGTTTCGACCCTAGCTCCAAGAAGGTGACTCAATGCCATCTATAGGTGTTGTTACCGTATTTTCCCATTCAATGTTGGAATATCAAGGGTTTTATGGCGGCGGCTAACTCCATTGGCACCTTCATTCTCATGGAAGAAGAACGTTTGATGGGTTTTGATCGCTCTTCACCCTAGATGTTGGTGGTCCTCGATTTGTCGGAGGGATTACCTTCTGAGCTGGAAGTCATCTGGGATGAAGGTTCATTTGTTCATAAACTTGATTATTGGAAGATTGCTTTTCGGTGCCACCGTTGTCGTCAGACGGGACACTCCAAGTTTTTATGTCCTTCAAACGGCACGATGCTTAGGTCTATTTCTTCCGTCGTGGACGTTGTGGACCTGTCTGCAAAGGATAATATCTTCGCGCTGCCTCTCGATAAAAAATTTGCTCTGGAGTTTGTTGGTAAGTTTACCTCCAACGTCCCCCTTCTTCTAAAGTTTGTAAATCCTGTTGAAATACTTGGCTCTTTGTCCCTATTGGACGACCTTGGTAGCTCTCTGACCTCGCCGTCAGTGGATAAATTCCTATCTGTTATAACCTCTCCTTTGTCGGTTCTGGGTCGGGATGGTTTTGTTGGGGTTGGGGTTCCTTCTGCCACAAGGGTTTCCGTCGAAAAGGTGGGGAACAGGGTACTATTGTGTTCTAAGGATTCTTTGACTTGTTCTGAATCTTCTCAGGGTGAGCTTAATATTGCACTCTCTACGTCCTCGCTGGATGAGTAACCTTTGAGGACATCTTCATTTCCTCCTTGTATCAAAGACAACATTCCTTTGTTGTCAGGTGATTTGGCTCTATAGCCTCCTTGTTGCCATCCTTTTGACCCTAATCATATATTTTCTTTGGTTGAGTCTCCTTGTGTGGAGGTGGTACCTCTTCCTAATGTTAACCGTCGTTTTGTGACTGTCCGTAAGAAAAAAAAGCCCCCAAAGGGTATGAGGGGTCTCAAAGAGGCTATCAGGGAGCAATCCTTTGTCAATCTGAGGGTTGCTCCAATTTCCTCCCATGATTTAACTGATTGTTCATTGTCCTCCCCTCCTCAGGCCCTTAGAGCATGTGCGGCCTCTTCCTAGGTTATCCAATGAACTTTGTCTCCTTTAACATTCGGGGGCTGGGCAAGGGGCCTAAATGCGTTGTGTTTAAACGAATCTTGGATACTGTTCATTCGGTGGTTATTTTTTCTTTAGGAGACTATGGCTCCTGGGGATGTTGCTTGCAATTTCTTTCTTAAATTGCGACCTAACTAGTATGTTAGTGCTTTGGATGCCTGCGAAAATTTTAGGGGCACATTGGTTGGTTGGAGTTTTGTTTTGGTTGATCTTCAAGCCTTTAAAACTTGTGTTGGCTTACTTCTCAAAGGGTGGCTTAAAGGCTTTGATGTTGTGGTGCATTTGTTGATTATTTATGGTCCCTACTCTCATAGGATTTCTTTCTAAGATAATGTCAAATCATATGGTCTGTTGTCCCTCCCAAATCTCCTATTGGGCGGTGATTTGAATTTTACTTGGTAAGCCGAGGAAGTATGGGGCTCTGGTCGTGCTGCTGATCCACCGACAGACTACTTTTGCTCCATTTTTTATGAGGCTTTTTTGGTGGATATTTCTTTGGTTGTTCTGTCTCGACTTGGTATAATGGTAGGTGTGGTGTTGCAGGTATTGCTAAGCGTCTTGACATGTTTTAATTGTCTGATTCATTTTGTGATTTGTTGGGCCGTTACAGAAGCTGGAACCTTGCATCTGGTTTATCTGACCAGAAAGCTATTGTGCTTCAGCTTGATTTTGACATTAGCAGGGTCTTGTATCCTTTCAAGTTTAATCCTACTTGGTTGGTTGTTGATGAGTTCAATGTCTTGGTTATTGATCAGTGGGAAATCCTATAGGGTGAGGTTCCTCCCTACTACTCCCCGTCTCATGCTCTTCTCTTTAAATTAGCAAAGTTGCGCCCTCTGGTTAGAGACTAGGAAAGAAAGGCTAAAAAGATGGAGGATAATTCCCTCTGTAATATTGAGAAAGAGATTGGTGCCATTGAGGATGGTCTAGGGGATGCCTTGTTCAGTTTCAAATGATTTGCCTATATTAAAGACCTATTTTCCCAAAAGCAGGTCATACTTGCACACAAAGAAGAGACTCTTCGCCAGAAGAGTCGTGTTATTTGGCTCCAGGCGGGGGATGACAACTCTAAGTATTTTCATAATTATGCCAATTGTCGTAAGGTTACTAATTCAATTTGGGAATCGAAGGATGAGAATGGTGTATTAGTCACTGATCAGGCATCCATTAAGGAAAGGGTTGTCTCCTATTTTGCTAATATGTACAAGGATCCGATGTCTTCCAATATCGTTGACCAGTTGAAGGTGTTGAAGCTCTTTTCGACGACGTTCAATGTGGATGATTGTGAAATTCTTGGTTGTCCTATTGAATCGAATGAGGTGGAACTTACTCTTAAGGATTTTGCTAGGGACAAGAGTCCAGGGCCCGATGGCTGGACTGTGGAGTTTTACTTGCACTTTTTTGAGTTGATGGGTCCTGAACTTGTGGCTACCATTGATGAGACCAGAGTTTCAGGGATCATTCCTGACATTCTTAATACAACATATTTAGCATTCATCCCTAAGGTTGATCATCCTTCTTCCTTTGTTGAGTTCCGACCGATTGCTTTATGTAATCTGTTGTACAAAGTTATCACTAAGATTATTACGAGCAGGATGAAAAAGGCTCTGGGTAAGGTTATCTCTGCCGAACAGTTTGGCTTCCTGCTGGACCGACAAATCCTCGATGCTGCAAGGATTGTCCAAGAATCCCTTCATTCGATTAAGATGACAAAGCATTTGGCACTGGTCTTGAAGCTTGATCTGGAGAAAGCATATGATAAAGTCGATCGATCCTTTTTACACTTGATCCTTTTACAAATTGGTATTCCTTTAAATATCGCTCTATGGATTATGTCATGTGTAAATTCTGCTACCTTTGCGGTTCTAGTGAATGGGTCACCCTCGTCGTTTTTCAAAGGATCTCATGGTATTCGTCAGGGTTGTCCATTGTCCCCATATCTCTTCCTTCTTACCATTGATCAGGCCAAGGTGGAAAAAAGGATTAAAGGTGTCAAGGTTACGGGCACCATTTATATTACTAATACTCTTTTTGTCGAAGATGTAATTATCTTTGGGCATGGGGATTTCGATGAATGGCATTACATCAAAGGATTGACTGATCACTTCTGTTGTGTTGCTGGTATGTCTTTCAGTTTTTCCAAGTCTTGTTTTAGACACAGTGGGATCGATGATGGTTTAAGCTACTTGGGTTTTTTCCTTCGACCCAATGCTTATTGTCGATCTAACTGGGACTGACTCGTGAAGAAAGTTTACTATCGTATGGGAAGATGGTCATCTCGGTGGCTTTCTCTGGGCGATCGTATGATTTTATTTTCCTCTATTTTGCAGTCCTTTCTTGTTTACTAGTTTGCACTATATAGGGTTCCTGCTAGTATTCTGGTGGCTCTTCATAGAATATTCTTTCTTTTCTTATGGAGGGGTTCTCTTGACCTTGCCAAGTACCATCTGGCGGATTGGGAGTCTCTATCGTTGCCTAAGTCCTGGGGTGGTTGGGGTTTTAAACATTTGGGCTTTTTAAATATTGCTCTTTGTGCCAAGAGTCTCTGGAGAGGATTGACTATGTCTAATTTGTGGTGCAAAATTCTCTGTTCAAAGTATATGAAGAGACTCCCTCCTTCTTTGTGGCTGCGATTGTCGAAGCATTATTCTTCTCAAGCTTCTGCGGTTTGGGTAAGTCTCTATTCTGCCCTTCCTTGTATCCTTTGCGAACTTTGTTGGAAGGTGAGCAGAGGTAGCAACATCACTTTGGGTCAGGACCAGATTGCAGGGATTGGTCTAGTACGTTTCTCCCATCAGTTGGTATCTTTTCTGCATGCTATTAATATCACTGTTCTTAAGAATGTGGCTATAAATTGCGAGGATCCTTCTTCGAGTTGGATGTCGGCATTATCTCTTGGCCTGTCTTGTATGGTTGCTCTGGAATGGGATGCATTCATCTCTAAGTTACAAGAGGCTGGTATTTTCGTTTCAAATTTTCCTGATTCGATGGTGTGGTATAGAAATGCTGAAGTTGGTATTGTTTCGGCCCGTTTGGCTTACTATTCACCTCTCTCATCCTACAACATTCTTTAGTCGGTCTGGTGGTATGGTGCTCTATGGAAGTTGCAGGTTCCGTCGAAAGTGAAGTGCTTCCTGTGGCTGACACTGAAACATAAAATCTTGACTTGGGATATGTTACAAAGGCAGGGCATTCAAGGCCCTGGTTGGTGTATCTTTTGCATGGCTGATGCTGAATCTGTTGAGCACATTTTCTTGATATGTCCATTTTTCCAGGGATTATGGTCTCACTTGTGTGTTGTGTGGTGTTTCACTTGGTCTTGGAGTGCTGGTACTCTTTCAAATTTCCTCTTTCAGGTTGTGGGGCATTCCACTATCCCTCTTGAGTTAGCATCTTTGTGCATATGGGAGTTTTGTTGTGTGCGGAATTGACATATATTTCAATTGTTGCCCATCGACTTCGACAATATGTTCTGGGAGGTGTTGTCTGGTATTAGTTCGAGGGTTGGTAATGAACCACAGTCCAAGGCTCGCATGATTAGATATCCAGAACTATTTGTTGTTGATAGGGTTGGTTTTTTTATGGTGTTGAGCAATATGAATCGTGTGGTGCTGGCATGGTCATCATCCTGGAGGATCAACATTCTTTCTGGTTATGTATGAATGCGGGTATGGGGACCAACACTCGTGCTGAGCTCTTGGCTCTTTGGGGGTTTTTGAAATTTGCGAAAGATTGCGGTATTTAGCTTCAGTTGGTAATGGGTGACTCCAAATTCATCATTAATTGGGCTCTCAATACACACAAGTTGCAGTCTCTTTGTCTCTCTCATTGGCTTGAGAGAACCAAGACCTTACTTGGATCTTTTCCGTCTCTGCCATTCAGACATATCTTTCGTGAGTTCAATACCCAGGCTGATCTGCTATCAAAGTAGGGTATTGGATTGGATGTTGGTTTGATTATTTCGAAGGAGATCCTCTCTGGCAATGTTATTGTTGAAGGATCTATGGATAGCTACTAGTTATTTAGCATGTGTTGTTGGTTTTTCTTCCTGGACTATTTTGGCTTTTTGTCTGTTGTGAAGCATATGACTTCTGAGACTAATTGAACCTTTGGTTCATGTTTTGATATCTTAGGATTGTTGGATCTCCATGACATCTGTTTGATGTTGTATCTGGATGACCATTTGGCCTTCTTGGCACTTTTTACTCCTTGCTTCTATGATACTATACTGATCAAATGTTTTTTGGTGTATGTATCTGTTGTTTTCGACACAACCTTACTTAATATAAAGCTATCCTTTTCCATGCAAAAAAAAAAAAGAAAAAAAAGAAAAAAAAAACATAAAATTATGTTAGTAAAATGTATACAATAAATTTGGTTTTTTTTTCATAATTATAGTAGTAAATTGTACAATAATTTTGGCTTGAAACATTGAAAAAATATTTATTGTTCCTTCAAAAAGAATCAATAAATTCATAAAGGCAACTGTAAGGTAATATAAGCTAACTTCTCCTTGTATGTTCTAGAAATGACTATGTTTCATATAAATGTGTGTTTTTGAAAGATTTAGTGAACTTTTTTTTTAATTTTTCGAAAATGGTTTTGTTTCATATATATTTATATTTTTTAAAGATTTGTAAACTTGCTTTTATAAGTCATGAAAAATTGGAAATAATTTTGTTTCTATAAAAGATTATTTTGTTTCATATTAATTATGATGAAAAATTTAGTTAGTAGTATTTTTTTAAATTATATTGGCAATTTATTAAAAAAATGCTATATCAATTTTATACAATTAATATTTTTTTTCATTTGTATTTTTATTTATATATTTTAAAAAACAAATAAACTATAATATGTTTTGATTTGATGTAGCTGTTTTTAAAATTTTATATAATATGTTTTTATGTAGTTGTTTATATATATATTAAATATTTATCTTTTAACTTTTATATATCAATAAAAAATTTATAATGTTACTTGAATGATCAAAACTAATGTTATTTTATGCTAAATTTATTATTTTGTAATTTTTTAAAACATCAATTTATATTTTTTACATAAAATATAATTAGTAAAACTGAATTTAAATACCATACAATATGGAAATCATATTATTTTTAAAAATTACCATTTTACACGTTACAATCACTTTATAAAATATTACAATTTTTTTTTAATTAATAAGTATATATAGTTTTTTGGGCCTAAAATTACTTGAGTTCTAAATACCAAGACAACGCATTAATTAAGAGTATTCATTTCTAAAATTATTTTTAAAAACTAATTTAAGTTGTAAAAACAAATTCATTGGATTAATTATTTTATTAGTTCAGATTATTCATTTCTCAAATTAATTTAAGTTGTCCAACAAAAGTAATTAGATTAATTATTTTATAAAGATAAATTTTGTTTATATTATAACATTAATTTCATTTCTCTATTTCTATTATTTAAAAACTTTATATAATTAATAAATAAAATTTTAAAATTGTGTATTCTTTACATCATAACGCAATTTAAAGGTATTACACATTAATTTTCTAAGAAATGCAATCATTTTATTTTATTTAAGGCATGCGATTTTAAAATGCGATTCTTGTATCCTCTAATTTTATCATATTTAATTATAAGACATTTCTCCATAGTTTTCTCATGAATTATTTTTATTTTAAACATGGTAACTTATAAAAGAGAAATGTCTCGAATTGGTCGACCTAAAAAGCATGGAAAACAAACAACACTTGTTGATGCATTTAAATTGAACCAACATAATACAAACAATGAAGAAAATGTTGATTGTGAGCTAGAGATTAATATTGAAGAAGAAGGTCCCCCGGGGAAGAAAGGAAAAGGGGTAGCTCCTAAAAGGTCATTCACACATGGATGGAAGTTAATACACAAATGGGCATATCCTATCATAGGTCCAAATGGGGAAGAACGCATCAAATGTGCTGGGTGTGTTAAATTCAAAGGAGATACACCATATGCAAGGGAAGGCAGTAGTACAATCCAATTAAGTGGATTAAATGGCCATGCTATTTATGAGGCTCATAAGTGTTCAATTCTACTACTTGAGAGTGAATCAAAGCAATCATGTTTTCCCATAACAAAACATGTTGAACACATGGTAGATGTTGAGAAATCTAGAATAATCAATGTCATGGAAACCATGTATTTTGTTGCTATCAAAGATTTACCTTTGAAAGTGTATAAAGACTTATGTGACTTGCATAGGTATAAAAGAACACATAATATGCCATTAACCAAAGAGTATTCTTTATACAGTAATATCACATCAGAAAAGAGTTTTTACTTGCAACAAAAGAGGTTTATTGGAAAAAACTAAAGGCATAAATTTTATTTGAGTCCATTTTATTCCATTTTGGTGGATGAAAGCATAGACAAAACAATGGAACAACACATCATTATACATGTTACATATCTAATAGATGAAGGTAGAGGGCCACGTGCAACAAAGTTTATTCGTCTTCTGAAAATCAAGGATAGTACTGCACAATCAATGTATGAATCCATATCAGGATTATTATCTGAAATGGATTTATCCAAAAATAAAATGGTGGGATTTGGTTCAAATGGAGCTTCATCTATGAGAGGCATTCACGAAGGTTTAGCTACTAAGCTGCTTCATGAAGTGCCACATTTTTTGTGTATTCATTATGTAGCACATCGTGATGCATTAGTTATAAAAAATGCTTCAAATTATTTTCCTGAATTTAATTATATTGATAAGTTGGCCAACAAAGTATATTCTTGGTTGGGAAAATTTGCAAATAGACATGGAGAACTTAAATGTTTAATGAACTTATTTCAAAATGACAGATTGTAGGTACTTCAAAATCATCAAATTCGATGGCCTTCTAGGGGACAGGTGATAAACAAACTTGTCAAAATTATGCCAGCATTATTACAAGAATGGAAACATGATAAGAAAAAAATGTATGAAATGGGCACAATATTTCAAGTTTAGTTTTGTATTCATTTGTTGGCAGATGTTCTAACTAAATTGAATAAGTTAAGTCAACGCTTTCAAGAAGAACATATTGATATAACATATATTGGTATGCAATTAGATATTCTTATTGAACTTCTTCGTAGAAGATTCTTGCAAGATATGTTTGGAGCAGATTCTCAACATGTTTCATATTTCTTGAAGAAAACAAAACAAGAAAAGTTGGAGTTTATTGACAATACAGGTGCTTTACATGTGCATTTGCTAAGCAATTTGAACCTATACCTAATTCACTTGGTTCAGGTACTCTGGAAGATTGTATTCATTTGGGTAAAGAATTTGTCCAAAAGTTGATTGATTGTCTCAATGATAGGTTTATAGATTTGCCTACATTCAATGCAACAAAACTATTTAGTCCTCGTTCATACTTTGAAGAAGAGGATGAAAGAGATTCAGAAACAAAACGATGGTTGAGATGCTTATGTGAAAAATTTGATACTCGAGACCCACCAATAATTGATACAGAAAAATGTGAAGGTGAAATGGAAAGTTTTATTGTTACTGTGCATCGGGCATATCCAAAGAAAAATATGATTGGAGCATGGCAGCAATGTGGAGGATAACTTGAGTGGTGTGAATCGTATCCAAATTTAATGAAATTGTGGCAAATTGTTCTTACCCTTCCTTCTAGCACTGCTAGTTGTGAAAAAGGTTTCTCTAAGTTTAACCACATAAAAAATGATGATAGATCTAGACTTTGTCTAGAAACATTAGACACATTAATGTTTTTATCTCTATCAGCACCTCAAGAGTTACATGAGGTAGATTGGAATGCAATTTATGAAACTTGGATAGGAATGAAGACACGAAGACCTCTTTCAATGGGTGAAAGAAATTAATATGTCATAATGTTTTATTCCAATTTTGTAATGTTCAACATTTTAAATAATATATTTAAAGTATTACATATTATTAAAGGGAGTATATTATTAAAAGGAGTATATTTCAATCTTATGGAAAAAAAAGAATATATTTTAATGAATATAAGTTAAAAGTTTTTATGTTTGCAATTAATATGTTTGGGTTATGAAATTTTAAATCATCTTTTATTTTCATATGAAAAGAATTTTTTTTTTAGCTAGTCAATCAAGAATATTAAGAGATTAACCGTTCATATTGAAATGTAACCTTTCCCTTCAAATTTGATCCCTGATACCATCATTCTATTTTTCTTTCAAAAGTTTTTTCAATGTATAAACTAGTACGCCCTTTAAGAGCTTACAAAAAAACACACTAAACAAAAAAGGACTACAACTTTACAGCTGAACAAGTTCCTTCTCAAAAATGACCCAAAATTAACAAAGCACTTCTTGTTGGCAAGGGGTTGGGGTAAGTTGCGCAGAATCGCGGATGTTGCGCAAGCCTAGAAGACACCGCGCAAGACGAAGGTAGCATGATAGGCAGAAGATAGACTACTTTTGATTACTTTGTGTCACTTTTGTACTTGTTCACCATTTTTTGTGGATATTGGTCATTAGTCAGTTAAATTAGTTAGGAGCTAGTTAGAAGTGGACCATGAATGTAAAGGCGCGAGCCTATATATAGATATAGGTATAGGGAGAGAGATATACAGAGATACACAGAGAGAGAGGGAGAGAACAAGTTGTTATCTGTTTGAGATGAATTGTTATCTATTTTGATCTGTGGTTGCGCAAAAGTAATATGATGAGACGAATGTTGGCTTGAATCGTTGTTATCTTCTATTTTCCCGTCTTTTCGTTCCTGCAAAATTGATGATACATGCTAATTGACTCTAAAATATGGATCTATGATGTGATGTTTATTGTTTATGAATGTTGTTATCTTTTAGATCTGTTCCGCACTAGTAGATTTGTTACAATTATGAATGAATGATGCACAATGATGAATGTTTCTGCTAAAGAAGTCGATATGTTCTAGTTGTTGAGATGATAAACCGTTGATGCCCTAACCCTCTTCTATACTGCGAAAACTTGGTTCCGTTAGCCCTCCCTCGAATATCTCGGGTGAGACCTCATCTGCTCTACGGGTGTTGCTGGACAGGGTAAAACTTGTCTGGGCCGATGCTCAGGGAGATCACGGCGAGTCGAGTGTCGACAGAGTGGGACCCCTGTCGACTGGGTTTTGTTGGTTGAGGGTTGAGCCAACAAATGTTTCCCTTGTCGACACCTTGTTGTGATTGAGAGGATGGGATGTGGCATCCGACGCGACCGAAAATCCAAGATTGATTTGACCAGAAGTTACAAGAGTTTGCTGAAGCAGAAAATCAGAACCTTGAATTGACAACAGACAAGTGGTTGGTGAATTACATACACGACGGTCCTCACGAGTATTTCTTCTGTGAGTTTCCCATTATACTGTACGAGTGGTTGGCGTAGTTTACATAGAGGAAGAAAAATTTTCAAGGAGGAGAACCAACATCCTAGACCCCTGAGTTGATCTAGGAACTACAAGAAACTGACGACAGAGCATCGGGAGCTGTTGAGGTCTGGATGGATAGTATCCTAGAAGGCTACATCATGGAATTCGCAGTCGACACTACCAAGTCTTACAACGAAGAAGAAAGGGAATTTTTCAATGAGCCTAGAGGTAGGTTCTTATTATCTCTACAGTTGTCAATTAAAATGCTTGTCTGTGAAAAGGGTATATTGAAGATGCACCTAGAGTAGTAGAACTCGGGTGTGCAGAGGCAATGGATACCGTGACTAAAGGGGGGAGACGAATGGGAAGGTAAGGGGTAGATGGGTGCAAGTTTCGATGAGACTATAAGGGAAGTTGAGGAAGAAAGCGGTTGTACAAGGGGAGGAGCAAGGTTTCAACAAGAGAAGAGGTAGAGGACAAGGGAAGGTCCTGCTGCGATCGAAACACAAAACCACAAAGGACAACCACACGGAACGAAGCGACCCTACAGTGATGAAGAGGACGACCAGACCCAGAATAAGCCCAGAAAAGTGGTAAGATCAAACCCTAGAAACAATGTTCCCATGCCTTCGTGCACCACGTCAAACTCAGGGAGAAACACAAATTCTACGTCGACTTGCCCAACGTGTCAACAACATTCTAGTAGTAGATCATTGTCCGTAGGAAGAAGGTCGAGGATGGCTGGAGACGACACTGAGTTACCTTTGTTCCATGGGAATGAAATGGATGATCCTGAGCAGTACTGGTTCCTCTGCGAGGTAGTATGGACTGTTAGACAGGCCACGGATGACGATGTCAAGAAGGGCCAACTAGTGACTACTCTGCAGGGTTGTGCGCTAGATTAGTACATGAAATTTATACAGGTTCCTACGGGGACCCCTGCAAAAACTTTGGATGAGGTTCGAAGGGGACTGATCGAAGAATTCTGGAAGCCTAAATCAGAAGCGCAATACATCACTAAGTTGAAAGAGATCAAGCAGTTTCCGAATGAAATTGTGTGGGACTTTGAAAAAAGGTTTAAGACATTGATGGCATGAGTCAGCTTTGATATGTGCGATGTTTAGCATAAAGAGTGGTTTATCACAGCCTTGGTACCTCATATCCGAAAACCACTGATGCAGCGAAAGATCACAACACAGAGTGAGGCTTTAGAGATTGTGATTGAGTAGGAAGATTCACCGGTTGGAGAGAATGCAGTTGGAATGAATCAAATCCAAGCGCAACTGGCAAATCTAACGCTTTAGTTACAAGACATCAAGAGGGAAAAAGAAGATCGTGATTATCTTTGGTGCACTCGATGTCACGCAAATGGACACACCAAAGATAACTACCCCAGTTTATGAAATTATCTAATTTCAGGAGCACCGAACCCTTTAAGTTGCGATAGTGTACCATGGTGTCGCATATGTCAAGTTTATGGGCATCGACACGAAGAGTGTAGCTACATACAAAAGATAGTGTCAAAACCATCCAACCTGTATTATTCCTTTTGTAAATCAATGGGACATGAAGACAAAGACTATCGTGCATATGATCTGATACAGGAGAGAACAAATGATTCATACTTTGTGAAGGGCGAAGATCATCGCACTGTCCAACAACCAAAGACGAAGCCTCATATGGTAAAATCTCGACCAAAGTATACACCACCGCCGCAAATGCAATTTATACCATCACAGCCACAGCCACAGTTCACACCACAGCCGCAATTTGCACTGCAACTGCAGTACAATCAAATGACGATGCCTCAGCTGCAACCATAGTATGCTCAAGCTGCATAGTAAGTTTAGCAGTAGCTGAATTCCTTACCGCAACAGATGGGTCAGCCGCAACATCAACAATAGGGAGGATTTCATGGAGGATTTCGAGGAAGAGGAGGAGGACGAGGTCACGAATCAGTCTATTAATTTGTCACAGTGGTCTAGGAACTGAAAACACAGTCTCACAAAGAATACGGACAAATATGCATAAAATTGGCAAAATGGTGTTGCAATGGGATTAGAAGCTCTGTATAATCAAATGAAAGAATGATGATACAATACAATGATCATGCAATATGCATGAATGCCAAGACAATTCAAATTCCTGAGGAGGTCATTCGAATTGAATGAATGGGTGTAGCTTAACTGACTGTAAGCCACAGTAAACACACTAGTTAACCAACTGATTAAGTGTCGATTGACTCAATTGAGTCCTAACTGAAGTCGGAGTGCAATGAATGATTGAGTCTAACTGAAATTAGCTCAAACACATGTCACTACATGCCAACCAACAAGTGGTAGCGCATCAATAACTCCAATGAACCCCGATGAGGTTAACTGAAGTCAAATTGGTCATCAGAAATGGTTGTAGGTGCCTGTGTTAGCTCCAGTTCATAAATAATCATTAAAAATAATTAAATAATGAATGGAGGTGCCTTCACCACCTAAGTTAACTGATTGTAACCATCAGTTATCAATTAGGTGCATTTATGACACTCAGATCACTCCCGGAGTGCTCCAGTTGGCCTCCCCAAATGAAGGAGAAGGCTTAGATGGCGTCCTTGACTGAAGGTAGGCATGGGTGTGCTCATGCTAATNATTAAGTCAATAAAACTTAGGATAGTGGTTTAACAAGGCCAAATTGACCAAATTAAGTGTGCATGGTGGGTAAATGTCTCCAACACCCCCCCTTAAGCTAAACTCAGGAGAAGTAGAAACATAAAGTGCATGAAATGCTAGGGCCCTGGAAACTAAGGCCATAGGTCACCCTATACAATAATGAAACTCAAACAATGCTCAAGAAATAAATCTAAGTGAGGAAAAGAGGGAAAACCCAGTGTGAACCCCCCCCCCTCAAGCTGAACATTGAAAGTAGTCTGATCACCCTGATGAACTCACCCCCAACAGTGAATAGAGGTAAGTGGACTTCTTTTCTGAAAATATCTTGGTGAAGATGTCTGCAATCTGCTCATCAATCGGGCAGTATTGCAGAATCATGGTCCTGTCATGCACTAATTCCCTGATATAGTGCATGTGTATCTCTACATGCTTAGTCCTCTGCCTGGTAACTGGATCTATGGATATCTTAATAGCACTTTGATTGTCACAAAAGAGGACAGTGGACAAAGTACTACTAAGATCAAACTCTGAAAGAATTCCTTGCAACCTGTTGACGGGCATATGTGACTATGCACGTAACGGGGAAGACAACCCAGACCGGGATCCTTAGAGCAGGTTCCAAGCTGTTTGGGATGGTTGTTTTCGACAGGTTTAAAGGCTCTGTTAGCCTGAAAATCTAACTAAACTAAGTCTAAAAGACAAAACTAGAAACTACTGCTTGTTAGTTAAATAGATCTATAATATACCTATAAATATACACAACAAACTATTAAAGGCAATTACTGAATTAGTTTGATATATTTACACAACCAACTACTGTAATCAACCTAAGAGAACAATTAATCTATGAATGCAATAACAAATAATTAATGAAATATTAACAATTTCAATCAATTTACATAAATTACACTATTAACAGATGTATAATAATAACAAGATTGAAATGATGACATATCAAAACATAAATGTGATGATGTGATCTAATAGGTTTCCTGTAAAGTTGTATAAATAAAACTACCATTAACCTGGAATCAAAATTGCTAAAAACATTTACTGTGTTAAATTCCTGAACATATTCAAAAGAAATTTAAAACTGAACAAGATCGCACAATAAACATGTACACCACATCTATTTATCGATGACAACACCAAATTAACAACGTGGCATAATAGCAAATCAGAACCAGCATAAGACGATAGATTATAGATGATATATTTGCACAGTTCATTAAAAGAATCACGACAAACATAAATATTGCAGAAATGAATGATAAGATCAATAGATATTATAAATACATTCATGTAGCAGAAATACTGTAAACGTATATGCAGATATCACCAGTAAAAGAGTACTGTAGCAGCTGACAGGCAACTGTCTGAAGTCACAATAAAAATCGCGGTGATCTTATCTCCTTCTTTCCCAAAACTATCGACTCCTCCTTCAGGAAACATCATTTCCAGAACCTTCAAGAAAATTCTCTTTAGCTTTGTCTAGCGCCCTCCTGACTTACTGGATAGCAGCGTCTCCATTCTATTTGCAAATATCAAAGTTTTTCAAATAGAAACAGAATATCTAAGAAAACATTCACTCTACTCTGTAGAGACTCCAACCCCCCTCCCATCAATCTAATTCTTCTTTGCTTAAATAAACACAGATCAGAAAAAATGAAATCCAAATTGAGCTTTGCTCTGGGAAATTTTGCCGACCGCAACTGCAAAAATCGCGTTCAGAAGATCCCAAAAATATCCTAAAATCCATCACTTTCTGGCGAAATCTTCCTGAGAAAATATAAATGGGTCCATTATGGAGAAAACCCATGTGGTATATTTTTTAGATTTGTCTCCATTTGCTCACAATATGGCCCGGAAAAACGCCTGTTAGTTGTGAACGCGTTTTCTGTTACTTAGCTGAGAATGAAATTCATAGTAAGCTTTTTCTTCATCTAACAATTCCAGAATCATAACAATATCCTCCAATCCAGCCACGAATGCTCCTTTAACCTGCATCATCCCGAAAATCTTAAATGCGAACAATTTTTAATATTGCGATTGAACTATATTCTATTTTCCACATCAATTCTGGAAAAAGAGATTTATGCAGAAATGATAGCATAGAATATTAACTGAATCCTTTTCCACGTCATGTTTAAAATGCACAATAAAACAACAGAATTATCATGAAAGAAAAATAATGGAGAATCAGAAACTTCCCTTTTACGCTGGACGTGGTGTAAAATTCCTATTCCTTTCAACAATCCGGCGATAACCATAATCTTCACCAACAAATTTCAGATTGAGTCGAAGTGGCAAAAATTAGAGATTGTTTAGCACCGTGCAATGACATCTAAACTTCTCCACGATCTCCTACAGCTCAGCAGATTTGGGAAATGATTTCGCACATAATCAATATTATTTCTTTCCTTCCGGCGAATCTACCTCGTTGATAGATTATCATCAATTCAACAATCACTCACGAACTATGTGATATCTGATACAAATATTCTTTGAGATCGCCGTGAGGTTGATAATATAACAAAGCAACGTGACTATCGATCCAGCTGTGTTGGTGATTTATGAAAACAAGATATGGCATTAATTGAAAAAGTGCTATAAATCTCCTTTCAATATAAACATCATATTTTAATCCATGAAATAATTCTTTATTAATTAAAATACTCTTTTGGTTGTCGTTTCATATGGAGAATATCCAATAATATTCATGGTTATTTGTCTTTCACCCATATGGAGGAATGTTCACCAATATTACCAATACTAAGAATGCTTATATTGTTTGAGCTTATGCATATTCCAAAATATATAACTCCTAATGACATCCAAGCATCCATCCTTGGCCTTTTGAATAAAATGCATCCACATCTTACTGTATAATAATTTCAACCTTCAGGAATGAGAGACATGCTATGCAAAATACAAATCCCATAACCCATAGTATCAACCTCGACCTCTACATGCAATAATAAAGATGACATATGAGACCCATTATAAAAATCAAGATCAAATAATAAGGTTATGTTATGCGTAAGAATTGGAAATATAATTCGAATGAACTTTGATAAGGTGCCAAGAATACAATAATCAACCTTTAAATTAGAAAACCTTATCAATATTTATGATAACAAAATCACATAATAAAATCAAATGATAAATATTTGGATAAGATTTCAAGATTGGGTTATGACAAATTATTAACACTTATCCCTTGATTTTCAATGCAAATCCACTTAAAATAATAATTTCAAAGTAGTGATTTTGTCAACTAATCCATAGTTCGCAAAGATTTTCCTTTAAAAACATTTAATTTCATTGTTTCAGTAGCTTCTGGAATGTCACCATTTCAGTAGCTGTCCATTTTTTAAGTTTGCTATATGAAATTTAAACATTTCATCAAAACAAAATAAAATTTTGTTTGATGAAATAATGTTTTTTAAAGGCTGTTGGGAAGGGGCACAACACAACCAAACATCTTGGATGCAAGCATTTGGCACCACTCCTCGGTACCCGGCCTCTGTTGAAGACAATGCTATGGCGGCCTGCTTTTTGCTAGACTAGAAAATGGGGCCACCACCAAACAAGAAGACTTATCCGAAAGTATACTTCTGATCAATAGAATCACTCGCCCAATCGGAATCTATGTAACCAACCAGCTCTAGCTCAGAGTCTGCAACATAGTGAATGCCATAGGTCCTGGTTCCCTGAATATATTGGAGGATCCTCTTGGCTGCCTTCCAATGAAGATCATGAGGCTGCTGCATGTATCTTGACACAACATTCATGGCATAACAAATATCAGGATGAGAATGAGTCAAGTAGAGCAAGCTACCTATCAGTTGTCGATAAATAGTGCAGTCCATGGGAGGTGTGCTTTTTCCTTCTTCAAGGCTGATCCCTGAAAGGAAAGGGAATGGAGCAGCCTTACATTCAACCATGTTAAACTTGACTAACAGGTCTGGTATGTATTTGGACTGAGTGACCATTATCCCATCAAAAAATTTCTCAATTTCGAGCCCCAGAAATTGCTTCAAGAGCCCCAAATCGCTCATTTCAAATGCATTGTGGAGAGCAATTTTGATGACTGAAATAGAAGTAACTGTGCTACCTGTAATCAGTAAGTCATCAACATATAAAACAATAATAATCAAATGACCATCATACTGCTATATATACACATTTGGATCTAATTTACACCTTTGGAAGTTTTGCGAGAGAAGGAAGGCATCCATCTTGGAATTCCACTCTCTTGGGGCCTGTTTTAACCCATATAGTGACTTCTTTAGCTTGCAAACCAAAGATGGATAAAAAATGTAACCCTTAGGCTACTTCATGTATATCCCCTCATGAATATCTCCATGCACAAAGGTAGACTTAACATCCATATGATGCACTTCTCAGTGCTTAGATGCAGAAATTGCCAAAACTAGGCGAATGGAATCCATTTTTGCAATTGGTGTAAAAGTCTCATGGTAGTCCACACCTTGGACCTAGGAGAATCCTTTTTCTACCAGACTTGCCTTGTATTTACAGGTGCTTCAATCAGCAGCAACCTTAGTCTGAAACACCCACTTGCATTGAACCAATTTCCTCCCTGGAGGAAGAGAAACTAGCTCCCAAGTGGTGTTTTTCTAAAGAGAATTCATCTCTTCATCCATGGCAACTTGCCATCTTGGATCTTTCTGAGCATGGTAGTAAGACTTAGGGTCTAAAGTTGTCATCAAATAACAATATTCGGATAGTAAATAATCAAGACAAGAGAGCGCAATACCTGCTCTTTGGAAATCGGATCGGGTTCTCCCTGGATCATCTGGATTTCCAATGTTATCTCCTATGGAGGAGAGTGTCTGTCGGGCCCAAGTTGGGAGATGATTTTGTACTTCAAGTTCTGATTCAGCATTTGATGTTTGCTGTACACTGATATCAGAAATCAGAGGATCCAAATCAGGGTCATCACCCCCAATTACATCATCCAAATATTCAACAGAATAGGAAGGAAATTCAACAGTTTTCTCCTTCACTAGTTCTACCTCCTGAAGAGGCTCATCGAACTTGAAACTCCTTTCAATGATGATCTATTTTGTTTTGATATCTAGCAGATTGAAACCTTTTGATTCATCAGGATATCCAATAAGCAGACATTCTATTCTTTGTGGTTGCAAAGCCCTCCTTTTATCAAGTGGAATTTGGGCCCATGCAGTGGACCCAAACACCCACAGATTCGACACATCCGGCTTGTGTCTGAAGTATGCTTCGAAAGGGGTATTCCCTTTCACGGATGAGTGCGGCACTCTATTCTAAATATATGCTGCAGGATACATGGGTTCAGCCCACAAATTTGTAGCCAACTTCTTTGATTCCAACATACAGGTGGTCATCTCCTTGAGAGACCGATTCTTCCTCTTCGCTACACCGTTCTGCTAGGGAGTGTAGGGGACTGAATGCTGGATCTGAATACCACTTTGGGAACATATATGCAGTAACTCATTACTGACATACTCCCTACCATTATCAGATCTCAATATCTTCATCTTTTGACCAGATGCATTCTCAATCAAGGCCTTCAATTCAGTGAATTTTTCCAAGACTTCCGACTTCTTTTTGATAAAAAAGACCCATGTGTGTCTGGAAAAGTCATCAATGAAAGTCAGAATGTACCTTGATCCATTCATGGATGTGATAGGCATGGGACCATTGATATCAGAATGTATCAGTCCCAATATGCATGATGCTCGACTTTCCTTCCCCCGATCGAACTTATACTCAGGGTGCTTTCCAACAACACATCCCTTGCAAATTCCAATGGTAGCTTTGATGACCGGGAGGCCTTCAACCATAGAATTCTTCTGTAATTGCTGCAAGTATTTGAATTTCAGGTGGGTGAACCTCTCATGCCGCAGTCTACTAACTTCGTTTCCATGAGTCAGTAATGAGGTGGGCTTTGCATCCACCACAAAATGGGAGAACTCGTAGTCTTTTGCATGATGGTTTGCACTGCCTTTTGATACAAGTTTTCTGGATGCAAGTTCTGTGCTCTCTACATCATTGGGGCTAAAGGAGACTCTCTTGGGAACTCCCATATGTGTCACTTGATAAACACTTAGGAGGTTTGATGCAAGAGATGGTACATACAAAACATTGGAAAAATAGCCATGCTCAAGATCTACAGTACCTTGTCCTTCAGATATGATTGTGGAGTCATCTCCCATGTGGATGGGAATGGATTTGCCGGTCTCCAAGGATGAGAAGGAGCCTCTTTCAGCCATCATGTGGTTCGAAGCTCCAGAATCTATCAAAAGTGCTTTGGACTTCGAAGTTCTTGCCATGAGGGCATGACCTCTTTCATGCTGTGGTTCCCGATCTTGCTGATCTCTCCTCCGAAAGCTTTTCAGAAGATTGATGTGATTTATCTCAAGGAGAGAAGTAGCTTCATTTGAAGTTTATTTTTCATGCAGGCACGTTCAGGGTGGAATCCCTTCTCGCAGTATAAACACTTGACTTTTTCCTTTCCATGATGCCCTTTTACTTTATTCTTCTTCGAGCCGGAAGACTCTTCATGCTACTGGTTTTCAACTTTAGGCTTAGGAGCTTCGAATTTGGTTTTTGGGTGCTTCTATTGCTTCCCTTTACCCTTCAAATCTTTTTCCCCCGAGACATGGAGGGCTTGATCACGGGAAGATATGATGATCCCCATCTGGACAAGCGTATCATGTTCACTTGTTAGGGACTTAATGAAGGCATTGAGTGAAGGCATCTTCCATCCAGGGGTTGTGAGCTTCCCCACACAGAATGTAGAGACAAACACCAAATAATTAGCTCCAAGTTTGGAGAGTATGGTGAGGATTAGCTGATCATCCTCCTTCTCTACCTTACATTGATTCAACAGTAAGACAATGTGCTTGAACTTTGTGAAAAAATCATTTAAGGTCTCGAAATTGGAAGGCTGGAGAGACATCAACTCGTTTTCAAGCTGGTATACTCTCAAATCATCCTATTTTCCATACAGGGTTTCCAATTTGTCCCAAATTTCCTTTGGAGTCTTCAATCCTGAGAGATGGAAAAGAAGATCCCAAGAAACAGAGAGGCACAAGAATCTGAATGCTTCATCTTTCTTGTTCAATAATCTAGCTTTGTCTGTCACAGAAGCAAGCTCTTCTTCAGTGTCCATAGTGACCCTATAGAGTCCTCTGGCACATAGTTGGATCTCCATGTCTCCTTTCCATGAATGGAAATTGAACGGAGTCAAGAGTTCTACGGAAGAAGCCATCTGAAACTACTGGAGCGAATGATTTTCACCTGTTAAAACCTGCAAATCACAACAAAAGGGGCACCGTAAGGTCGGACAACCTGCACATTTTAGGCTTTCATCACACCCAACATAGTTGATCAAGCAAGCTTGATCAACAATTCCTTAGCTTGGGGTATTAAGTGGTAAGCCTTGGCTTCTGGTGCAGTGCTGGATTTTTGAGCTTTTTCTCAATTTTTCATGCAAGATCTATCAAAAACCTTGTTTTTGAGAGATCTAAGCTTCGTCTCGCCATGAGCTCTGATACCATATTAATTTGTCACAGTGGTATAGGAATTGAAAACACAGTCTCACAAAGAATACAGACAAATATGCATAAAATTGGCAAAATAGTGCTGCAATGGGAGTAGCAGCTCTGTATAATCAAATGAAAGAATGAAGATACAATACAATGATCATGCAAGATGCATGAATGGAAAGACAATTCAAATTCCCAAGGAGTTCATTCGAATTGAATGAATGGGTGTAGCTTAACTAACTGTAAGCCACAATAAACACACTAGTTAACCAACTGATCAAGTGCCGATTGACTCAACTGAGTCCTAACTGAAGTCGGAGTGCAATGAATGACTGAGTCTAACTAAAAGTAGCTCAAACACATGTCACTGCATGCCAACCAATAAGTGGTAGCACACCAATAACTCCAATGAACCCCGATGAGGTTAACTGAAGTCAAACTGGTCATCAGAAGTGGTTGTAGGTGCCTTTGTTAGCTCCAGTTCATAAATAATCATTAAAAATAATTAAATAATGAATGGAGGTGCCTTCACCACTTAACTTAACTGATTGTAACCATCAGTTATCAATTAGGTGCATTTATGACACTCAGATCACTCCCAGATTACTCTAGTTGGCCTCCCCAAATGAAGGAGAAGTCTTAGTTAGCCTCCTTGAATGAAGGTAGGCGTGGGTGTGCTCAAGTTGATGTCATACAGTGCTCCTCTGATGTCCATTAAGTCAATAAAACTTAGGATAGTGGTTTAACAAGGCCAAATTGACCAAATTAAGTGTGCATGGTGGGTAAATGTCTCCAACACAGTCCAGTGTTATAATTGTGGGGTATTTGGGCACTGTCAGAGAGACTGCCTGCACTTAAAATGCTCATGTACATATTGCACGGCAGTCGGTCATACTATCGAAAACTGCCCACAACTAATCGCAAGATGGCAGGCTGGGAATGTTCCTCAGTTACAGAACCCGAAACAGGTCCAGACTAAGAATCAACTGCAAAACTAGAACCAGTTGCAGACCCAGAATCAAGTTCCAATCTAGAATCAAACTGTGAACCAACTATGAACCCCCCCGTTGAATTAGAATCCACCACCGACTCAGAATCCCTCAATGAACCAGAATCAAGGGCCAACGGTAGCGACGATCTCAGTGGAGCCCAGAACATCAGATGTTGACGTTGTCGTTGTCACCTGCGTAGGAGCCACAACAGGAGAGGATGGGCCCCACCCACAGATTCGATTGGCTGGACAGAAGAAGGCATCATTCGATATCACAACTTAAAAGAAGGCATTTGTTGGAGCCCAGGATGCGATCAAAAGAAATCTTGGTAAGTCACTTGTCTATGAAATGCCTCTTGCTTTTGAATATACTCTAGAGGCAGGACCATCGCGGTAGCATGGTACCTTGCAGCACTTCTTTGAGAGTTGTTTATCGCTAGCAAGAGACCCAGATGCTTTAGCTGAGATTGAAAATTTGTTAGGTCGCCCAGGTAAGGAATCCATGGTGAATTCTTTACATAAGAAAAAAGACAGGCAAGGAGATGCGTATGAATATTCAGATTGGAGACTATGAAGTCGACTCGGTCATTCTGGATCTAGGGTCGGACGCAAATATCCTAACAAAAAAGACATGGGAAAATATGGTGTAGTCGACATTGGGATGGTCCCCTGTGCAATTGTGATTAGATAATCAGGCGCAGGTGCAACCAATTGGACCGGTATCTAACCTGGTTGTAGATGTTGAAGGTATGAGGACTTGTGTTGATTTCGACGTAATTGAAGTTCTTAATGGTGAAGGATCCTACCCCGCACTCCTAGGGGTTGGATGGGCCAACGATAGCATGACAGTCATTAACTTCAAAAAGAGGATGATGACTTTTGAAAACCAAGATATTAGGGTCATCGCGCCTATAGATCCCGATGAAGGTAGGCGATACATTGAACCAATAAAAGATGAAGTTGTCAGGGGGTGGGATCATGCCTACAATACCTATGAAGATTATATTCACCCCACTGCTAATGGAGAACTTGGTTGGCACAGTGCTAGTTCTACGTCTTCTGATTCTGAGGATGCGCTAGAAAATTGGAAAAATCACATGCATGAGGTGTCCTTTAGGAAGTGCGGCTTGATCACATAGTCACTACGCCATGTAATGACTGAGATTGTAGAACTACTAGTTTATGAAGGGCTGCCTGAACTTTCTGCGTTCTTAATGGAATTTGAAGAAAAGGTCTTGAAACCGCGGCGATTGCTGGCATTGAAGGATACTCCAGCACGCTGGTGGGAAACTCATAAAAAGACAATTAATGGATGGGCCTAGTGTTGATGCTTGATGACAATTCACTTCGGTAATGCAGAGGCATACCACGTTGGGAGGTATGATGGACGGAATGACCCTAGCGGCCATTTGATGGAATGCCAAACATTGTGGGCATCACGACCAAAGGATGAATGGGTCCATGCATTTATTCACACCCTGGTATGTATCAACGGAGCTACGAAGGGACATAACCACTTGGGAGGAACTAACGGTTTGCTTTGCGCAGACCTTTCATTTTGCAGACGCTAACCCCTGATGTTAACAATGCACTTCAGATTATTGAGGATGTGGTTCTAAAAGTCGTACTAGTCGCATACCCTGTGGATCCACATGCAGTCGATAATGGGATGCTATAACATGTATGGCGAACCTGAAGATGATGATGAGCTACAGAATATCAATATCCCGAAGACAAAAGGAAGTAGGCACGTTGCAACACTAGATGTACCAACTAATCCCATGAGTCAACCGTTGAAGATCAGAAAGGTTAACATTGGGACAGAAGAGAACCCAAAATTTGCAAGTGTTGGGGACTATTGGGATGAGGAGACCATGGCAAAAATCACAGACCTGCTACATGAATTTCAAGATCTCTTTCCAACAAAGTTATAAAAAATGAAGGGGATACTGGGTGATCTAGGAGAGAAGAAGATTCCGTTAAAACCAGATGCTAAACCAGTACAATAAAGGCCATATCGCCTGAATCCATGATAAAAAGAAAGAGTCAAGGCTGAACTTGACCGGATGCTGGAATCATTGAGCCTATAGAAGAATCAGAATGGATCGGTCCCATGATGGTCCAAGACAAGAAAACGGGTGAAGTTTGAATCTGTGTCGACTTAAGAAAATTGAATGATGCCTATATGCATGACCCCTTTGTGACCCCATTCACTAATGAAGTACTTGAAGGAGTAGGCAGTTAAGAAATGTACTCTTTCACAAATGGATTCTATGGTTATCACTAGATCAGAATCACCAAGGAGGATCGACATAAAACCACATTTGTCACTATGTGGGGCTGCTTCCAATACACCGTGATGCCTTTTGGGATGAAGAATGCACCTGCAATCTTTTCTCAAGTTGTTGTCGCAGCATTTAAATATTTCATTCACAAGTTCCTACAAGTGTATACAAATGATTGGACATTGAATGGCCTAATCAAGGATCATTTGGAAAACCTCCGACTAATGCTGGAAAGGTGTCGACAACATCAGATTGCACTGAACTCCAAGAAGTGCATTTTTTGTGCACCATTTGGGATACTGTTGGGTCACATTGTGTGCAAGCAAGGATTAGTGGTTGATCCTGCAAAGATAGCACTCATTTTGAGCTTGCCACCACTGACCAATGTAAAGATGCTCAGGGAAACCCTGGGGCACACTGGGTACTATCGCAAATTTATTAGAGGATATGCTACAATCACTGCCTTGATGGAGAAACTACTAAAGAAGGATGTTGTCTTTACATGGAGTCTAGAATGTCAAAGTAGCTTCGCCACGCTGAAGGCCAAGATGGCTTTAGCACCAATACTTGTATTCCTATATTGGAACAAAGAGTTCCATGTTGATGCATATTCTATTACACTAGAAGTAGAGCTTGCGCAACTAGGAGAAGGAGATCTGGATCACCCAATTTATTTCGCTCGTCGGAAGTTGTCATTCACTAAGAGGAATTATACGACCATAAAACGTGAAGGTTTGGCGATGGTCTATGAGCTGCAAAAATCCAGGCATTACCTTTTAGGTGGCCACTTTAAGATGTTTACTGACCACTCTGCTTTGAAGTATCTAGTCAATAAGCCTATGTTGGGGAGGAAGATATGCCATTGGTTACTTCTCTTTCAAGAGTTTGATTTTGAAATTATTGTAAATCCAGGTCACTTGAATGCTGGCCCCAATCATTTATCCAGAATTGAAATAGGTGAAGATCCTACTAATATTGAAGATGGACTGCCCGATGCACAATTATTTCAAGGTGACATGGTAGACAACCATTATGCCCCAATCATCCCATTTTTGGCGACAGGAGTCGCACCAGAAGAACTTTCCACAAGTCAAAAGAAGCAGTTGGTGGTTAAAGCTTCTAATTATCAATTGATTGTCAGACACCTGTATAATTTGGGACCAGATGAAATCTTGCAGCAATGTGTCCTACCACATGAACAAGGGCCGATCTTAGTAGAAGTCGCTGGGGGGCACTATGGGGTTCGTGCAATAACAAGGAAGGTGCTTTTTGCAGGTCTTTGGTGGCTCATCGTCCATAATGATGTGGAAGATTATGCCCAAAGCTTCGATGTATGTCAACGCACTGGGAAACCATCGTGGCAAGATAAGATGTCGCTAATACCACATGTGATTTTGCAACCTTTCAATAAATGGGCTGTGGATTTTGTGGGTCCAATCAATGCACCCGAGAAAAGAATTGGTGCATGGTACATAATCACAACAACAGACTACTTGACAAGATGGGTGGAGGCTTCCCCAGTTGTGGACTGCACTGGTGCGACAGTAACAATATTTCTATTTGATAACATGTTGACACGATTTAGATGACCAAGGGTATTGATGAGTGACGAAGGCAACCATTTTATCTATCATGCAGTAAGAGCACTGACGGAGGAACTGTAGATACAACACAAGAAAAGTACACCATATCATCCGTAGGTAAACGGGACTGTAAAAGTATTCAACAAAATCTTGGAGCATGCACTTACAAAGGTATGTAATGCTAACCGAGATGACTGGGATTTTAAGATTCCAGCCGTGTTGTGGGTGTATCACACCACATGCAAAAGGTTGATGGGGAAAACACCATTCAAATTGGTATATGGGCAAGAGGCAATCATGCCTATGGAGTACATCGTCCCCAGTCTGTGCATTGTAGCAGCAACTGACATGGATGATGATGCAACATTAGAAGAGCATGCAACACAGTTGATGCAGCTTGAAGAAGACCGTTTTATCGCAGGGTTCCATCAGCGTGTCGAGAAGGATCGACAGGAGGCATGGCATGATCACCATATAAAAAACAAATAGTTTCATCAAGGAGATTTGGTGCTGTTATATGATAGCAAGTTCTTGAAGCATCTAGGTAAGTTACAGATGCATTGGTTAGGTCCATATCTTGTTAATTCTATTACCTCTAGGGGTGCATTTCAATTGCAGTAGTTAGATGGGGCGGTGGTGCCTAAGCTTGTGAATGGCAGCTGCTTGAAGCCCTATCAGACAAGGAAAGAACCGCGCAATGCCTGAGGAACTGGAAAAAAAAAAGGAAGGGAGAAAATATAGGTAGGATAGATAGAAAGAGGAAGGATGCACCAGAAGGAAGGGGCCGCGCAGGAATAGGAGTCATTAGTGTAGTTAGAAGGATCTATCGCAACAGATGTAGGGTTGTGACATAGTCAAAATCAACACTAGAAAAAGAGTAGTTAATATAATTAACCAGACAATACCGCACACTGCTTGTGTTGCTGCGCAAAGAAGGGGAAGGATAGATAGAAAGAGGACGTGATTGCACCAAGAGAGAGGGGCTACGTCGAGAGCACAATAGTTGCTGGAAGAGAGGGGCTGCGTCGAGAGAACAGTAGTTGCATGGAAGAGAGGGGTTGCATCGAGAGCACAGTAGTTGCATGGAAGAGAGGGATTGCGCTGCGAGAACAGTAGTTTCTTGGAAGAGAGGGGTTGCGCTTAGAGCACAGTAGTTGCATGGAAGAGAGGGGTTGCACCGAGAGAACAATAGTTGCATGGAAGAGAGGGGTTGCACTAAGAGAACAATAATTGCATGGAAGAGAGGGGTTGTTTCAAGAGAACAACAGTTGCATGGAAGAGAGTGGTTGCGCCTGAGAAAGTGGTTATGCGAAAGGAAATGGCTGCACCAGAGGAAGTGACTGTGCAAAAAGGAGTGGTTGAACAAGACAAAGAATCAATAGTGCCGTTTAGATGACAGATCCCACCAACCGAAAGACGGTGATCGAACGTCACATCAGTACTCAATGATGACCTTAAGACAGGTGAACGAAGACACTTTTTGATGCAACCTCTAATGATAGTAGATCCAAGCGGGATGTTGGCAGAATCAGCAGTGTAATCGGTTCATTAATGTAGGATTTAGTCCTAATGATGAACCCAATATGACAATGATGATATCCAAAGTGAGGCTGGTGTTATAAGCAGATGTCCAATCGCTGAGAGGACACCATGGGGTGAAGTTACGTTGTCCGAAGTTGTAGAGGTAGGAAGCTCTGCTGTGTATGGCAGTGGGAACCAAAGCTAATATGCAGCACACCCTGGATACAGGGGATATTTTGAGTGAGAATGCTTCATCAGTGGAAATTGAATAAGAAGTTTCAAGTATGCGGGCTAGCTCGTCCAAGATGGAAGTGCCTAGAAAGGTCATCCTTGGCTATATTTCTCCCAGTCGGTCTGAGGCACAGACCAAGAAACTCATGAGGAATCTGAAAGGGGCCAGAGTTCTTGCCCCTCTTGACTAAGTCTATAGGAATAGGGAATGGGATCGACTTCAGGAAGCCCGGGCTGAGCCTGAATGCAAGGAACGACAAGGTTGTGGAAGCTAGAATGGCTTCCAAGGTGACACGAATGCTCAGAATTCGCAGCTGCAAACAGTTTCCATGCAACATGGAGCCACCCAAATAGTGACAATGAGCCCAAAGAAGTCCAACAACCAATATTTGTGGTCGGAGGTGCAAAAAGATATTGTGAGATACACGATTGCAATGGTGTTCCAATTTCAGCAGAGATTGACCACAGAGGAGGCAGTTGCAGTAAATTTCACAGCTCGACAGGTTCACAACAAACGACACATCGCTGTCTGGGAGCAATTTCAGCAATGCAAGATTGTTGAGTACACCAAGTCCATCTGACGTGGCTCGAGGACAATCCACAAGACTGTGTTGGGGACCTATTGGCAAGGGGTTGGGGTAAGTTGCGCAACATTGCAGATGCTGCGTAAGCCCAGAAGACACAGCACAAGACGAAGATAGCGTGATAGGCAGGAGATAGACTACTTTTGATTACTTTGTGTCACTTTTTTTTACTTGTTGACCATTTTTTGTGGATATTGGTCATTAGTCAGTTAAATCATATAGGAGTTAGTTAGAAGTGGACCATGAATGTAAAGGCGTGAGCCTATATATAGATAGAGGTATAGGGAGAGAGATATATACAGAGATACATAGAGAGAGAGGGAGAGAACAAGTTGTTATCTGTATGAGATGAATTATTATCTGTTTTGATCTGTGGTTGCGCAGAAGTAATATGATGAGACAAATGTTGGCCTGAATCATTTTTATCTTATGTTTTCCTATCTTTCTGTTCCTTGGAAATTGATGATACATGCTAAGTGACTCTAAAATATGGATCTATGATGTGATGTTTATTGTTTATGAATGTTGTTATCTTTTAGATCTGTTCCGCACTAGTAGATCTGTTACAATTATGAATGAATGATGCGCAATGATGAATGGTTTTGTTAAAGAAGTCAATCTATTTTGGTTGTTGATATGATAAACCGTCCATGCCCTAACCCTATTCTATACTGTGGAAACTTGGTTCCGTCAGCCCTCCCTCGAACATCTCGGGTGAGACCTCATCCTCTCTGCGGGTGTTGCTGGACAGGGTAAAACCTGTCTGGGCCGATGCTCAGGGATATCACGGCGAGTCGAGTGTCGATAGAGTGGGACCCCTGTCGACTTGGTTTTCTTGGTTGAGGGTTGAGCCAACACTTCTACTTGAACCCTTTGTACTAGATCAGTCCATATCTACTAAGTCAACAGTTCCTTTAGTATGTAAATGCCCCTCCATAAACTCCTGATGTAACAAAGAACCCGCTTTAAGTCTGATTGCCTTTTTTGAAAGAACATCTGCCATCATATTGTATGATCTAGAGATATGCCTGAAGGAAATATGAGAGAAAAAACTTTTTAGTAACTTCACTCTCTAACACCAATGTTTAAGCAGCTGAACCCGAAGATTGAAATTGCAGTTGATCCATTCTATGATCACTTTAGAATCTCCATAGATACATATATATCTAAAATAACAATAAGAACAACAAAATGTAATAGACCCCAAATACTCAAGAGCTTAGCTTTTGTGTTACTACCAAAACCCCACCCAACCTCAAATGAAAATAATGATCCTTGTTTAAGCTGAGAAACATACCACATACACATAAGTTCTTTAATGATGCATAATAATAATAATAAACATCAGCAGAGAAAGTTGATTTGACAAGACAATATAAAACCTTTGTCTTCTTAGGATGTTTTAATTCCATAAAATCTATAAACAAACTAACTCCTTTCCAGCCACTTACCATTACATTTGGAGATGAGCTTTGAAAAATTGCCTTGTTCCTCATATTCCAGATAGACCAGTATGAAATAAAGATTGGGAGAAGTTTATAAGAATATGTTTCATGATACCAAGTTGTAAAAGATTTTTCCAGGTAAGCATTTCCCCAATCTAAACTAAAGCATAAAATATCCTTAACAAAAGACCAAACATTCCTGCAAAAAGTGCATTCAACAAATGTATGGACTACATAATCACTATCTTGTTTACACATAATGCAAAAACTTGGACCCTGCCAGCCTCTCCTCATAATATTTTTCCAATTTAAGAGCTTATTATTTAGAGATAGCCACCAAAAACATTTTAATTTTTGTGGAGCACTCCATTTCCACAGTTTATTAAATCACCACCTATTTTCTTCCTTGCTCCAACTTTTTGAAATAAAATCATAAGCCAACTTTGCAGTGATAACATCGGATCTTTTGTTCTCGGGCCAAGATAATTTGTCTTCATATGAATTCAATATGATACCAACTTCATTTAAAACATTAATATAGCTATCCCATCTAAGAGCCCTCACATGTTAATCCCACATCCCTGGCATTAAACCAATAGCCACCCTTCAGAATAGCCCAAGTAGGTCTCTTGATCTAGTGAAGAGTTTTCAATCCAATCATCTCTAGATGGTCCAAAATTTCTTGAGGTAAGATAAAATTATCATTATCTCCAATAAAATGATCTACCCCAATATAAACATTTTTCTCATTACCAATGTCCCAGTTGATTCTCTTCTTTAACTAGTGAAAAACCTTAAGAAAGCTATTCCAAATGATAGAAACACCTTTTTTTATCAATCTTCAAAATTCTAAACCAACTATTAACAGAGAACTTCCTCAAATACTTAGTTTTCATCACTGAGCTCCAAAGTCCTTTATCAAACAAACATCTCCACAAACTTTTCAAGCACAATGTTGTATTAAATCCTGAAAGGTTTTTTATGCCCCAACCACCCAAAGATTTAGGTAAAGCAATAAGTTCCAAAGAGGCTAAATGAAACTTTCCATCATTCCCAGAACATGCCCACAAAATATGAAATATTTTCTCTTATAATGTTTAAAATGGTTTTTGAAAGTAGAATAAGAGTGCACCAGAAGACAGGGATACTTAAAATAACTTCCTTGACTAATGTAAGCCTTCCACCCATAGAAAGGAACCTATAAGACCAGTTTGAAATTATTCTCTCAATCTTTTTAACTAGCCATAAGCATTCCACGACACGATAATTATTTGGTTTTATAATAAAACCCCAGATATATAAAACCATCTTCAAGCTGACCAATTTTAAACTCAATATATAAAAAAAAAACCTTTTGAATTCATCTAAAGTCTCTACTTGTGCCATATGATAATATAGACATGACTTTTCTGCACTAATTTCCATACTTGTATCATTGCAAAAAGTTTCCAATAATACATGCAAATATCTCCACTATTCTATATTTGTCATTCCAAAAAATATCACATCATCTACAAACAATAAATGTGTGATTTTGACTTCAGAGGAGAATTTTATACCTGTAAAGTAGCCATCTTTACAAGATTTTGAGATCATTCTGTCTATCCCTTCAATTATCAAAAGGAACAATAAAGGAGACATAGGACATCTTTGCCTTAAGCCTCTAGAACTTATGAATAAATTTGTAGGAGATCCATTTATTAAAACCACAAAATTTGTAGAGGAGACACAAGCCACTATCCAATTTACCACTTGAACGTGTAACCCAATCTGAAACAGAACCAATCTTATAAAAGCCCAATTTACCTTATGATAAGCCTTTTCCAGATCTATTTTCGTCACAATTCACCCGAGTTTTTTTGTTTTAGTTGTATGTAAGCATTCCTGAGTGACCCCAATAGCATCCAAAATCTATCTATTAGACAAAAATCCAATTTTTTCCTTATATATGACCTCTGATAACTTTGGTTTTAATCTTTCTATAATCACTTTTGTCACCATTTTATAAACCAGATTGCATAGAGAAATTGGCCTAAAATATAAAAATGAATCAAGATAATTCTTTTTTGGAATAATAGTGATAAATGTAGAATTAAGCACCCCTAACATACAACATTATTTTATGGAAATCAACAACCTCCAGCAAATCCTTGCCCATGATGTCAAAAAAAGCAGAAAACAACTCAACAGTCCAACCGTCTAGATTGGGGCTTTTATCTTTTGCAAAGCTAGATAAAACATGCTTTAATACTTCCAAAGGAATAGCCTTACCAATTTGTAACCCTTCTTCCCTGGAAAATAAGGAAGGAAAGTATTCAATAACCTTCAACTGATTGCGAATAAGTGCCCTTCCTTGATATTTAAAGAGAGATTTGAAATGTAATTTAACTGCTTTTTTGATATTTTATCGAGAATAAACTTTAATCTCATCAGCATTGTTAATTTCCCAAATGGTGTTTTGATTTCTTCATTGAGAGGCAAATCTGTGAAAAAGGTTAGTATTTTTAGCTCTTGCTTCTGTCCATACAGCCAAACTTTTTAGTCTCAACGTTTCTTCTTCCTTCCTTAAAAACTCATCCTTTTTGCTTTCAAGATCCATAATTTTTAATTTATCTTCCACCGAAAAAAAACCAATCAAATTTTCTAGAAGTAGCTCAGTAATTTGACTTTCAATTTTAAGTAGTAAGTTTTTATTTTCGGCAAACTTTCTTCTAAGCCAGATTCCCGTGACATTTTTTTAGTAACTTCAACTTGTAAACTAAAAGATCCATCACATTTAAGTTATCTGAACAAGGGACTGTAATCCAAAAATCTCTAACCTTTTGATAGAAATCCTCATCTTTTAACCAATAGTGGTTAAATTTAAAAGGATAGTTTAATTCCAAAACTTCCTCTTCAAATTGAATAGCTATAGGAAAATGATCTAAAATATTATTATGAATGACCCATGATATGTATCTCGAACAAGAATCCACCAGAGCTTCAATCATTAACAATGATCCAGTATTCTACCCACACCTTCATACCCATGTTTTTACTCCTCCAGGTGGGAGATAGTTTTGTAGACACAATATCCACTAACCTAGGTCTCCTAAAGAGATCTTGAAAATAACCAGCCATTGGATGCAAGAAGGACGTCGTCCCCCAATTTTCACAAGAGTGAAGAGAAAGATTTAAATAACCCACAATAACCAAAATTTTCAAACTTAATAATCCATTAGTTCCAACCTTATTCCAGAAAAACCTCTGATCTTTATACAGAGCATAAACATTCAAAATATGCAGAATCTCCTCAAAACCCTTCACTTTTCCTTTTAACAAAATTCTAGCATAGGTCTTGACAGGATTTATATTACAAATCTGTGGATTCCAAACTGCTACCAAACCCCCAGAGAAGCCATCTGCATCCACTGCATAGACTTCCCAATCTTTAGATTTGAAGAATAATTTTCCATGCCTTACAACCCAAATTCATTAATTCTTGGAAAAGGGATATGTCAACTATGTTGATTTCTATAAAACGCTTGAGGGATGGAAACTTAGGACCTCCCCCTAGGCCCCTAACATTTAAGGACAAACAAATCATTTTAAAACCCCCATTAAGGGCTTCTGCACTCTAAGTACCCTTTATGTATTATCTAAAATATTTACCTCCTCTTCTGCTAAACGAATTCTCTCCATTAATGGAATATATCCCGCTTCCTAAAGAATAGCCTTGTCATCATATTCTAACCCCTTCTCCTTAATCTCCCTCTTCTTATTCTTCTTTATGATTGTCACATTTCGACATCTAATAGAATTAATGGGAATTCTATCAGAGAATTCATTTGGATTATTTTCATAAACAGTAAGCGGTGATTTCACTTTTTCTCCTATCAACAAACTATCCTCCGATGACAACTTTCCATTAATACTCAGACCCTTCAGTATAACCAAATCACCTTGGTTGTCAATACTAGTTTCAACATTAATAGTATTTTGGGACTCAAAATTATTAACATCTAAGGGAGCACTAAAAGGAGTAGTGAAAACCATCTCAATAGAGTCCACATGAGGGAAAATCCTAATCCCAACAACACCGGTACCAAAGACATCTTTGAATTTTACATTTTGGGTATATCCCTCCAAAAATTCCCCCAAATTCAGAATATCAGGTTTTGAACTTAGTCTACGATTATATTCCTTTTCTACATATTTAATGTAGAGTAATTATATAGAAGAAAGATCTTTGTAAGGAACATGTGAGTTACAAGGTGACATACCTTCTGAAAGATAGTCTTCCTCTGTTGAAATCAATCCTAGCTTCAGAGCATTAGGTGGCTGAATAGGACACTTGTAATCCTCGTGTACTTGGATCTGTTTAAAAATCTTTTTGGAAAGAGGACATTTTCTCCTTAAATGACTTGTATTTCTACAAACCAAACAGTGAAACGGTAAACCCTTATAATCTAATCTCTGCTAAAAAATAATCCCACCCCATCTGTGTTAAAATTCCATGTGCTAAGCTAGATGATCAATATTTAATTTCAATTTCATAACAAAAGAATATAGACAGGATCACTAAAAGAAACAGTATCACAAGAACAACACAGATTTATCCTGGGAAAACCCTAATGGGAAAAACCCAGCAAAATCTTCCTCAATATAGATGCCACAAAAGATAAAAGGTAAAACTCAAAAGACTGATCCTCCTCCTTCTCCAGCTACAACTCTTTCTCTCTCTCTTATGCTCTACACAAGTGAGTGTGTGTGTCTCAAATGAGGAGCGCTTCCCTCTATTTATATTCTTTTGTTCACTTAATATTTGACTCAGTTATGTAGGCTCGAGTAACCACAACTAGGGTACTAATGATTCGACTTACAATGGAGGGGACTTCCTCATGAATTTTAGTAATTCTCCCAATAGGAACATCGGGGTACAAATAAATACAAGTGATTCTCCTGATAGGAGCATCAGGGACCACTAAAAATATATTTAGAATATTATTCGAAATTACAATAATTCAACACTCCCCCTTAACGACAAGGGTATTCTACAACAACAAAAACAACAACAACAGTAGGAGAAAGAGGGCATCATCAACATCATCAAGGTGATACATCTATAGATCATCAAAATATTTTTCATCATCTTCAACATATAGTCTTCATCTTCAATCTTCAGTAGTAGCAACACTTTGACCGCTCGTTCGACAACATCAACACTTTGACCTTTCGATCAACAACAATATCATCATCATCATATTCTGAACTTTCGATTAACATCATCATCATCATATTCTGAACTTTCAATCAGCAACATCATCATCATCATATTCTAAACTTTCAATCAACAACATCATCATCATCATACTCTGAGATTTCGATCAACAACATCATACTATGAACTTTCGATCAGTAACATCATCATCAACATCATACTTTGATCTTTCGATCAGTCACATCATCATCATCACACTTTGATCTTTCGATCAGTAACATCATCATCATCACACTGATCTTTTGATCAGTAACATCATCATCATGAACAACAACCTGCAATCCATGGTATGAAGACTAAATTCTACGAATCACTTTAGGACCTAAGTCCAAGGATGATGCAATCCTACCACATTCTCGAGGACCGAAGTCACTGGATCCATTCTGAACAAAATTTCAAGGATGATACAATCCTACCACATTCTCAGAGACTGAAGCCTCTGAATGCCTTTCTGAACCGAAGTTTAGGGATGATGCAATCCCACCACATTCTCTGGGACCGAAGCCTCCAGATACCTTTCTGAACCGAAGTTCAGGGATGATGCAATCCCACCACATTCTCAGGGATTGAAGCCTCTAGATACCTTTCTGAATCGAAGTTAAGGGCTGATGTAAACCCACCACATTCTCGGGAACCAGAGCCTCTGGATACCTTTCTGAACCGAGGTTCAGGGATGATGCAATCCCGCCACATTATTGGGGACCAAAGCCTCCAGATACCTTTCTGAACTGAGGTCCAGGGATGATGCAATCCCACCACATTCTTAGGGATTGAAGCCACCAGATCACTTCTGGACAAATGTCCAAGGATGATACAATCCCTCTTCATTCTCGAGGACCAAAGTCACTGTATCACTTCTGGACAAATGTCCCGGGATGATACAATCCCTCTTCATTCTCGAGACCGAAGTCATCGGATCACTTCTAGACAAATTTCCTGAGATGATACAATCCCGCCATAACATCATTGATCCCCCTTTCGAGGAAGGTCTTTTTGAACAACAGCAAGCTTGTCTCGAAAGTGTTCGAACTTAATTCGAGACAGAGGCTTCGTCAACACATCAACAACTTGTTCATCAATACTCACACATTGGAGCTTTATGGCTCCCTTCTATATCATATCTCGTATGTAGAAGTACTGGATTTATATGTCCTTCGATATATCATGGAACACAGGTTTCTTTGACATCTTTATACAACTTTGGTTATCACATAGAATTTCAGTAGTATCCATCTCCAGATCAAAGAGACCTGACGTCAGCTTCCGAAGCCATATGGCTTCACAACTAGCAGAGCGAGTGCTATGTATTCTGCTTCCACCATGCTAAGAGCAATGCTGGATTGTTTCTTGCTAAACCATGAAATCATAACAGACCCCATACAAAAGCATCCACTTGATGTGCTCTTCCTGTCTAAGACACTTCCAACCCAATCTGCATATGTATAGCCATACAATATGTAATCATGGTTTCCTTCATAGTATAGACCAAAGTTTATAGTCCCCTTTAGATACCTCATCACATGTTTTGCAGCTATCAGGTGAGCCCGTCTAGGTTGAACTAGATACTAACTCAAGGTGTTCATAGCAAAACAAATGTCTGGTCCGGTATTTGTTAGATACATTAACAACCCAATATCTGTCTATATTGAGTCACATCCACTAACTTTGACGAGTCATCAGCTAACAACATCAAGTTGGAATCCATGTGTGTGGCCATGGATTTACATTCCAACATATCAAATATCTTCAAGATTTCTACTGCATACTTTCCCTGATTGAGAAAGATTCCTTCTGAATTCTTCCAGACTTCCAGACCTAGGAACTAATGCATTAGACCAAGGTCTTTTATCTCAAATTCTTCAGCGAGCTTCTTCTTGCATTCTACAATCTGTTTCTCATTCCATGTCAGAAATAGATCATCCACATATAGTAATAGTATGATAGGTTCATCTTCTATAACCTTGAATTAAAGGTTAGGATCGGCTTTACTCTTGGAAAAGCCCATGATTGTCAGGAAACTATCTATCCTTCCATACCAAGCTCGGGGAGCTTGCTTTAGGCCATATAGGGCCTTCTTCAACTTGCATATGTGAGTTCGTCTATCTTCAACTTCAAATCCTTGTGGTTGTTCTATGTATACTTCCTCTTCGATCACACCATTTAGGAAGGATGTTTTCACATCCATCTGGTGTAAGTCCCATTTCATCATGGATGCAAGTGCCATGATGTCTCTAATCAAAGTATACCTTGCTACTGGTGCAAATGTCTCTTCATAATCAATTCCCTCTTTCTGAGAGAAACCTCTGGCCACAAATATTGCCTTGTACTTCTCTATGCTTCCGTCAGCTACATGTTTTATCTTGTAGATCCATTTTGAGGATACTACACTCTTGCCTTATGGCTTGGGAACTATATCCCACACATCATTCTTCATTATTGACTGGTATTCTTCAGTCATTGCTTCTACCCATTCTTTCTTCTATACTGCTTCTTCGTAGTTTGAAGGTTCTTGATCTACAAGATCAAACATCAAAGCTACATAGTTGGAAAATGTCTTTGGATTCTTACTTACTCTTGTGGAGCCTTCGGGAGCTCCATATCTTTCTGCTTCTTGTATAATCTCTCTTGCCCAAGCAGGCCTTCTGTTTCATGACATCTCCATCGTAGGAGGTTCTTGTGGTTCTGTCATGTCATGCTCTTTAGGAGCTTCATCTTCAAGGAGGAATGTAGTCTCTTCATTTTTGGGAGGTGCATCTTCCTCATATACTTCTTCATGTTGGCATTTTCTGGATCTCTTGAGAGCTGCTTCTTCATCGATGTTACATCTCTATTGATTTCCATGTGATGGAATCCAGGAATGTAAATTATGAATGCCTTGGATACTTCACATTATCCAACAAATATCCCCTTCTTTCTGGAAGGGTCCAACTTGGTTCTTTTCTCTTTTAGTATATGAATATATACTAGACAACCAAATATTTTGAGGTGACTTACCTCAGGCTTCTTTCTTGTGAACATCTCTTCTGGAGTCTTGAATCCAAGAGCAATATGAGATATTCTATTTTGTACATAGACAACAGTTCTTCCTGCTTCTGCTCATATATGCATATGAATATCTTGATCATATATCATTGTCTTCACTGCCTCCATGATGGTTCTGTTATTTCGTTCCGCAACACCATTCTGCTGAGGATTGTAGGGAGTGGTTAGTTCCCTATTGATTTTGGCATCTTTACAGAAGGCTTCAAACTCTTTTGAAGTATACTCTCCACCATTATCTGATCGGAGTGTTTTGGTTCTCTTGTATGAAAGATTCTCTATCAAGGCTTTGAATTCCTTGAATTTCTCAAAACTTCACTCTTTGGTTTCAAGAAGTATATCCAAGTCTTTCTTGAATAGTCATCAATAAATATAATATAATATTCAAAGCCACTTAAATATGTGGAGGACATTGGACCACACACATCTAAATGAATCAATTCCAATGTACCTTTTGTTTTTGTTTCACTCTTCGGAAATGGATTCTTGATGTTCTTTCCTTTCGCACATCCCTTGAAAATGCCTTCATGTTTGATATTCATGTCTGGTAGTCCCATCACTACTTTGTTCACATGAGGTAGTGCCTTGTAATTGATGTAGGCAATCCTTCTATGCCATAGTTCACTAGGGTAAGTGGACTAATGAACAGGGGTTGTTTTTTAATGTCCCTTGAGTTTATAAAAACCTCCTTCTTCTTCACCGATAACAACTGCATCTTCAATTTTCTTTCCTTTGGGCCACATGAGTACTTGACCATCTATGAATGCAAGTTTGAACCCTTTCTTATCTAAGGCTGAGATAGAAAGTAGATTCTTCTTTAGACCTGGTACATACAATACTTCCTTCATCTTCAGGGGATTTCCTGAATCAAGCTTGTAGCTTGCTTCACCAACAACTTTGATCGAATATTGATAGTCATCTCTTAGGGATACTTTCTGAGGAGAGTTCTTTTCTTCAAGTTTGGAAAAAGTTTTCTTTTGTCTTGTCATGTGCTTTGAAGCACCACTATCAATAAGTCATGAGTCTTCTTTGGGTGTTACAGTTCCAGAGAGTGCAGAGAATAGTACATACACTTCTGCATCTTCTTGTCTTGCTTGCTTTCTTGGAGGTCCTTCCTCCTCTTCTTCTTCATCCTCATCTTCAGCTAGATGATAATGATGTCTTTTGTTGTTGTTGATCCTCTTCTTATATTCTTGTTTCTTCAAAGGAAAATTTCGGGCAATGTGTCCTATCTTATCACAATAAAAACATTGAAAGCCAGAGTAGTCTTTATCTAGAGGATTTTCTCTTATTATTTGGATTCTTCTAGGAGGTTGAGACTCCTTGTGGTTTCTCCTCTTGAAGTTAGGTTGACTTGTTCTTCTCTTGGTGTGAGTTTTTTGAGTATCGTGTACCTCCACATGGTATAACTGCCGCACCTCTGGGAATATAAAAAGAATGGACTAACCACCACTCTTGGTGATTGGGCCTTGTGCTGGGTTTCAAATGTTCACCAACATCTGCAGGTTATGGTGTAATGGAAAACCTTACATGGTATCAGAGCAGAGGTCTCAGGTTCAATTCCCCCGAGCTACGCCGGAGGTGGGGTGTTGGAGTATCGGGTACCTCCACATGGTATAACCGCCGCACCTCTGGGAATATAAAAACAATGGACTAACTGCTACTCCTTGTGATTGGGCCTTGTGACGGGTTTCAAATGTTCACCAACATCTACAGGTTATGGTGTAACGACAAACCTTACATGAGTGGCTAGGGCTTGATCATCTTCCTTCAGTAAGGCTTCTCTATTTGCCACTCTAGTCTCTTCTTGAATACAGTCTTCCCAAACAATGTCAAACTTCATGCTTTCCTTTCTGGCACACATCACCTGGATGAATGACTCCCAGGGTCTAGTGAGACCATTGAGCACAGTCATAACTAACTCATCTTCATCAAGTTTGTCTCCAATAGCTTCTACTTGTTCTTTGATTTGGGAGACCCTTGTGAAGTAGTCTTGGATGGATTCTCCATGACTCATCTTGGTGCTCTTTAGTTGAGCTCTTAGATTCATCTTTCTGTTGATGTTTCTTCCTTCATACATTCTCGATAGGGCATCATACATTTCTTTTGGAGTCTTCTTGGATGACACTTGAGGGATCAAGTGATCCTTAATAGAGTCAACAATAATTCTCTGTGCCTTAATCATATCCTTCTTGTGCTTCTCCTTAGATTCAACTTCTTTAGGTTCTACAACTTCATCTTTGATATACTTATCAAGATCATTCTCTTGGAGAATGAGGCCAATCTTGTATTTCCATGCTTGGAAATTCTATATGCCTTCCAGTTTGTCCTCAAGCTTAGTGCTTGGGGCTATCTTATCAGAGAATTACAAAAAAATGAAATTATGCAGAATGAGAAATTGAACTTACCAAGAGATGCGCTTGACTGAGGCGAGTTGACTAGTGAGCTTGGTTTCTGGAGATCTCAAGTCTTTCCCCTTCAAATTTGACTTGCAAGATTCAGCATTGCATATTTTAACTGCTTTCTGGTTCTGCAGTTTTCTGGTGCAGCTGTCAAACTAGGGTTTGACTTTTCGAGAGATCTACTCCAAAAACTTTGATTCTAGGCTCAATAGATGTGCTTTGGGAGGGCGCAAATTTCTATGCAAGCAGTGTTTCGAAAATCAAAAATTTTCCTGAAACCCTAATTTATTCTGGGGAGAGAGAGAGAGAGGGTTTTTTCACCTTGTGAAAGCTATCCTATTCAGGTTAACTCTGATACCATGTTAAAATTCCATATGCTAAGCTAGATTATCAGTATTTAATTTCAATTTCATAACAAAAGCATATAGACAGGATCACTAAAAGAAACAATATCATAAGAACAACACATATTTATCCTGGGAAAACCCTAATGGGAAAAACCCAGCAAAAGCTTCATCAATATAGATGCCCCAAAAGATAAAAGGTAAAACTCAAAACACTGATCCTCCTCCTTCTCCAACTACAACTCTCTCTCTCTCTCTCTCTCTCTCTCTCTCTCTCTCTTATGCGCTACACAAGTGAGTGTGTGTGTCTCAAATGAGGAGTGCCTCCCTCTATTTATATTCTTTCGTTCACTTAATATTCGACTCAGTTATGTAGGCTCGAGTAACCACAACTAGGGTACTAATGACCCGACTTACAATGGATGGGACTTCCTCATGACTTTTAGTAATTCTCTCGATAGGAACATCAGGGTACAAAGAAATACAAGTGATTCTCCTGATAGGAGCATCGGGGACCACTAAAAATATATTTAGAATATTCTTCGAAGTTACAATAATTCAACAATCCGATGTTTAAAGAATTCGACAATCCCTCCATCAAGTCGAACTCAACCAGAACCTTGGCCATTCTTTTATCCCTCCATCTTAGGGAGTCTTTATCTACATGAATAAAAGACCCGAGATGATTTGCCAAACTTTTTATGATATCTTCAAACCCAAATTGAATTGACAGACCTGACAGAAGGAGCCACAAGTGATGTTTATAAACCTTTTGAGTCAATGGGTTGAAATCCACAGACCAATTCCATAACACCAAGGAACCTTCTTGAATAAACCATAATTGATTCAGAATGTTTTGTGCATGATATTTAGACAGAATAATGAAACAGAACCAACCTCTAGGTAAGCAAATAACTTGTGGCTGATAATCTAAAATGGGTTTCCAATTCTCACTTACCCAATTTAACATCTCCAATTGATTCATCTTGGTGTACTCTAGGCGACCAACTAATGCCCTTTCAACCATTCCTTCAACTTTCTTTAAAGTAACATCGTGTCCAACTGTAAAATCCTCAACATCCTTCCTTACTTTACAAGCTATCAACTTTCACCGCAATCAAGCTTTTTCACCTGAAAGAGGGTAGTCAGGGTTTTCCTCGTCTCTCTGAAACTTCGATCGAACTTGAACCCTTACAACCCCAGACTGTAAGAAACCATTTAAGTTTGTTATATTTGTAATAGCAACGATTTAAGTTCCCACCTTTTTTTGTTCTTGGTTGGTACTAGACCAAGATGGTTGGACTCCAACATCGTGAAAAACCTCCATCAATGATAAGTTGATTAGGGTTTTCAAAAACCAAGGTGAATGCAAATTCATGAGTTGTAAAAGAGGTGAGGCAAATTATTATTTTTTTAACTATAGGAATTTAGAACTCGTGGTCATTACACTCAGGTTTAAAGTTGATACGTGTGTCAAATTATTAACTCAATATCAAACAAGAAGTGTTAGGGTTTAGAAACCAACCATAGAATGTCGATAGGCTACAAGTTAAGCATCACGAACACTTATTATCTACGCGTAGTTGTAATCTTAGGTTGTTTATGCCTCAACTACATGTTATCACTCGCCTTCTTCCAGCTAAACAGGTTTTCTACCGTGAACTATCCATGCATCACCTATGAGCTATCTATTCCAAAACTACCAGTTATCCATGTATTAGCTATGAGTTATTTTTTATATTCATTAATTTTATAGTTGATTATTTCGAATTTGGAACACGACCATAAAATCAATCTGGACAGTACACTTGTCTCATCCTCCTACAATCTAGGAAAATCATAGGTGCTAGTCCACCCCAAATTCTAAACTACCACAACCACTTAACTTGTGGCTTATGAACACTGATAGGCCACAAGTTAAGTGTCAAAAATCAATTACCTGTGACTTGTTCTCCATGCATAGTTGTAATTATTTGTTCTATATACCTTATTTCAGTTAAACAAGTAATTTGACACAAACTATATGTCATCTATGCATCAACTAAGAGTTATCCATGCATCATCTATCCATGGATTAGCTACCAGTAATTTTTTATATTTATTTTATATTTTATAATTGTTTATTTCAAAATTGGAACGACTACATAAAATTAATTTTGAGAGTATAATTGTCTCATCCTCTTGCAATCTAGGAAAAGCATAGGTGGTAGTCCACCCCAACTTATAAGATATAAACACCTATCGGTGTAAATATAAACACCTATCAATATAACTTTGAAAACATGATTAAACATAAAGACTCATTTGAAATACATAATTAACTCTTAAATGTTTCGAATGCTCTTAAACATATATGATAATCAAGAAATGTATTGACACAAACATAAGAAAAGAGGGTTAAGTATGACAATAATAACACTAAGGTTAAGATACTAATGAGAGCTTGTATGTTCAAATATGGCATCCCTAGCTCTTATCTTAAATAAATAATCACGAGAATAACACTATGGTTAAGACACTAATAAGAGGTTATATATTCAAATATGACATCTCTGGCTGTTATCTTAAATAAAAATTATGAGAAAAATAATATAATTTTAAAATAAAATTCAAATTTATAAATTAAAATAGATCTCAAAAGTAAAACAAAAAACAATAAAAATAATATTAATTAAAATAAATTTCAAAATTTATAACAAATTCAATAAAAAATATTAAGCAAAATAAAAGTTGAAAATGTTAAATGAAATAAACCAAAAAAAATATAAAACAAGGTAAATACAAATTTATAACCAAACAACATAAAAATAATCTCAAATATAAAAGTTGAAAATATTAAATGAAATAAACATAAAATATAAAACAAAGTTAATACAAATGTTATTATACCTGCCTCCGGCTGGTATATTGTAATCGTTCGATTTCAAACAGCGTTGACTTTTGCTATTAGTTGGTGCATATCGGTGCATGTTTAAAGGATTAAAATCTCTATTCCAAAGTTTGACTTTGTAACATGAAAAATATCAATTTTTAAATTTATTAAAATCGTATTTATTTGTGTTGCTATTGGTTAAGCAAGGATGATGTCATCCTCGAAGTTTGCTATCTGGATTTGGGTCGACACCTGTTAACAATACATCATATGGGCTCCACACTCTCACGTTAAAGGCGTAATTGAATACATAACAATATGTTTACGTTAATTAATAAGTAGTTGGCTTAAGGACAAGATGGTGGCGTGGCAGCACTGCCAAGAATTCGATTACTGGCCGAGACGAAGAATCAGCTTATTCTGCAAAGAATCAACATTTATATTACTAAGCAGCTTATTCTCCAAACAATTAGCAGGCAGATTGGCGGACCATCTGCGCAAAGAATGCCACCCTTTTGTGCAGCTCATCGGCATTGGCTCCCACTATTTTGTCGAGCTGCAAATTGTTTTTCATTAATAAAAAGGTGGGCATCGCCTTCACATCCATTTTATCTTTAACTCCTTTGACTTCATCCACATCAACTAACAGGAACATGATGTCT
>LPNX010965151.1:7590-31437 GCA_001517045.1 Pseudotsuga menziesii | reverse complement strand
ACCAAAATAAAAATGACCAATTTTGGTCGCGTAATAAAAGACCGCAAATTAGCCACCAGCGATCGCCAAACCAAAAGTGGTCATTGATATGCGGATTTTGGTCATTTCTTTGGTCACTAATCTCTCATTTTCCACTAGTGATGGTCTTCCCAAGATAATAGGATGCCCTTTAGAAGGATCCTTTGATTCTATGACCATAAAGTTGACAGGGTATTCCCATGAGGCTACTAATACAACAATGTCATCCAGGACTCTAGCGGGTTTTACCATAGTACGGTCTGCTAGTTCTAGGATGGAAGGAGTAGGTCGAAGAAATTGTCCTAACTGTAAAACTTCTAAAACTACAATGGGAATCATGTTGATGGCATATCCTAAATTGATTAATGTATTTTCTATGGAAGTGGTGTTTATAATTACAGTCGCTACTGGGGCTCCTGGATTTGTATATTTTGCAATCAGGGACTGACCAGTCATACATTCAGACATCTCTCCTATAACATGAATTGTGAGAGGGTCCTTTTGCTTCTTTCCTGGGAATTTAATACCTATATACTTTATTACCTTACTATATATTGGTATGTATTTGATAGCTTTTAATAGAGGGATTTTAATACAGATATTCTTTAATTCATTCAAAATGTTGTACTCCTGATGAACTATAGGTTTTTCTATTACTAGTATTTTTGGAAATGGAGGAAATCTTTGCTCCTAAATAGTTTCTTACAGAGGATGGGTGTGTACTAGAACCTTTGGAATGTTCACATCCTCCAAAATAGCATCATTCACAGGTTCATTTGAATCTTCTTCTTCTTCATTTGGTTCATGAATGATGACTGAGGACTTGGTTTTATCATTCACAACTCTTCCCGATCGTAATTCAATTTTATGTACAGGTACAGTCGAAATAAGATACGATGGAATATTTTGTAACTCAATGCTATTAAGATCTTGAGTTGATTTATTATTAGGGTTAGGTATCGATTGTGCAGGTAATAATGTCGGTCAAGGAGGATTTGTGTTCTGAAAGTGATGAGGTTGTTGTGTGATAAAAGGAACTGGAGGTACAAATCCAGGCGAAATTTACTGGAAATTTGTTTGATGCTGAGGATAAGGATGATTAGGTGCAGGGACGGGTTGTGACTGAGGATATGGTTGTCCTCTCCATCCTTGTCACCAATATTGCTATTGTGGAAATTGAGTAGGAGGGTATTGATGTGGCCAATTCTACCAAGTTGAATTGTTCCATTGTTGAGGTGGTTGATACGAAGGATAATAGAGTGGAGATTGCAGTGGAAAGTTCTTATATGCTGGTTGGTCTCTAGGTTTCCAAGGAGGCCTCCTAGATGTTTCATCTACATCCCCAATCTTATAGATGGCTTGCAACCTAGGAAAGGAAGGGCAGTTATCTGCTGGATGCTCTTCTGCACCGATGTGACATCGACGGAGATGGTGTTTAACAGACATTATCTTTGGGGATGTTTAGTCCTACATATTGGAAAAAATTACTCATTTCTGCTCGTTCTTCATCCTACCTTTTCTTGGATTGTAAAGCATCTAGTTGAGAACCCATTGCTCCTAAGATATCAGTTTTTAAGTTCTCCGACAGGTTTCCTAACTCTACTCTTGTAACTCTACCTGAACTAGGAATGTTACCTCTTACATTTCTACCTAAAGGTTCTCGAATTTTTTTCGCAAGGCTCTCAGAGGTCACTATATTTAGATTTATATAATGTATAAATGAACCTTTTGAGATAATCCTCCAGGATCTCATCTTCAAGTTGTTGTATCTTGAATATATAATGTCGAGAGTCCTTAGGTTTTCAATACTCTTGATATTTTTGCAAGAATGAAGTTTTCATATCATCCCAAGTCCTGATAGTGAATTCTCTTAATCCCATGAACCATCTCAAGGTGGAATCTTTTAGTGTAGCGGGAAAGAGTTTTAGTTTGTGATCATCTTGTAGATAGTTATAGCTCCTACAAAGGATATCGAACTCGAATAGGAATATGTCTGAGTCCTCATTAATTTTTCCATAGAAAGTAGGAATGAGGAAGGAGCGATGTTTTTCATAGTTACATCCTGCATCGTGTCTAGAATAGGGAACCCGAAGGTAGCCTCAATTCGATTTTCCCCTTCTCCTTCTTCATTTTTAACTTCATCATGATCTTTATTTTCTCCTTGTCTCTCCATATAAGCCAGATTCTTAATGTAGATATACCTAGGAGGCTCCTTTTGAGGTGATAATGGGGTGTCCCAGTGTTCTTTTTTGGGAGAGATCTTCCTTTGATCAATCGTGTTTTTATTGAATCATAGAGGGATAGTAGGTTCTACTTTGGAAGTTTCAATTTGTGAGATTAATGGATCTACTGAGGTTCCAATGAGAGCTTTTACTTGGGTAGGATCAACAAAGTCAATGAAATTCGAATCTCCTACTAGTGAAAAGTTTGTGTTACTTGGATTCAAAACTAGTGGAGGGCTAGAGGTTTCTAGTGGCTAATCCTCTTGAACTTCCTTAGGAATGAGGTCCTTAGGACCTTTTTCCAAGGTTCCTTCTCCTTCTATGGCTTCCCCGGTAAGATCTTCTAAGAGAGTCTCCTTAGGTTTTAGGGTAGAACTACTTCCTATAGGCATCTTTTGATACCTTTCTGGTGAGTTAGCAGTTGGGGAATTACGTCCCATATGGTAGTTAGTAGGGATTTCAATAAGTTTTCTGGTCTTAAAAAATCTACCCTAAGGATATCTAATTCTGGTCATGAAAAACTTTAAACTAAAGAAAACCTATGCTACTACTGTTGCTGGATTTGGGGGCGCTTGTTATAATTGAAAGTTGGGATTCCCCATTGTCACCTCGAAAGGAGCCTCCTATGTATATCTACGTTAATACTCCAGCTTATATGGAGAGACGGGGAGAAAACAAAGATAATGATGAAGGAGAATGGGAAAATCGAACTGAGGCTACCTTCGGGTTCCTTATTCTAGAAATGATGCAAGATGTAACTATGAAAAACATCCCTCCTTCCTCATTACCTACTTTCTATGGAAAAAGTAATGAGGACCCAGACACATTCCTGTTCGAGTTCGATATCCTTTGTAGGAGCTATAATTATCTACAAGATGCTCACAAACTAAAACTCTTTCCCGCTACACTAAAAGATTCTGCCTTGAGATGGTTCATGGGATTAGAAGAATTCACTATCAGGACTTGGGACAATATGAAAACTTCATTCTTGTGAAAATATCAAGAGTATTGCAAACCTAAGGACTCTCTACACTATATATTCAAGATACAACAACTTGAAGACGAGAGCCTGGAGGATTATCTCAAAAGGTTCATTTATACATTACATAAATCTAAATATAGTGACCTCCGAGAAGATGTCGTACGTACACTTTTCCTTAAGGGGATATCCGAAGACTTATTAGAGAGTCTTAATCTCATAGAAGCTGGTGATATTTCTCATAAAACTTTTGCACAAATCAGTGAGATGTGTAAAAATTATTCTAGAAGTAGGGGGGAAGTTGTGAAAATGTTTCGAGAGCCTTTTAGTAGAAATGTAAGAGGAAACATTCCTGGTTCAAGTGGAGTTACAAGACTAGAGTTAGGAAACCAATTGGATAACTTCAAAACTGATATCTTAGGAGCAATGGGTTATCAACTAGATGCTTTACAAGCCAAGAAAATGTAGGATGAAGAATGAGAAATAATGAGTATTTTTTGTCTAAGATGTAGGACTAACATCCCCAAAGGGAATGTCCATTAAACAACATATCCATATGTCACGTCTGTACATAAGAGCATCCAACAGATAACTGCCCATACTTGCTTGGGTTTCAAGCCATCTATAAGAGTGGGGATGTAGCTAAAACATTTAGGAGGACTCCTTGCCAACCTAGATACCAACCAACATATCATAACTTTCCACCACAACCTCCACTCTATTATCCTCTGTATCAACCACCTCAACAATGGAACAATTCAAGTTGGAAGAATTGGCCACCTCAGTACCCTCCTCCTCAATTTCCATAACAACAATATTGGTCACAAGGATGGAGAGGAAAACCATATCCTCAGTCACAATCTATCCCTACACCTAATCATCCTTATCCTTAGCATCAAACAAATTTCCAGAAAATTTCGCCTGGATTTGTACATCCAGTTCCTTTTATCACATAGCAACCTCATCACTTTCAGAACACAAATCCTTCTCGACCGACATTATTACTTGCACAATTGATACCTAAACCTAATAATAAACGAACTCAAGCTCTTAACAACATTGAGTTGCAAACTCTTCGATCGGATATTATTTCGACTGTACTTGTACATGAAATTCAATTACAATCGGGAAGAGTTGTGAATGATAAACCCAAGTCCTCAGTCCCTCCATCCTCCCATGATCCTTCCACCAGTGACCTCTTCCACTTACAACATACTCCATCACATCGCTCAATGAGGATGTGAACATTCCAAAGGTTCAAGTACACACCCATCCTCCGCAATAAACTATTCAGGAGCAAAGAGTTCCTCCATTTCCAGAAAGACTAGTAATAGAAAAACCTGTAGTTCATCTAGAGTACAACATTTTGAATGAATTAAAGAATATATGTATTAAACGCCCAAGAAAGAAGCAAAAGGACCCTCTCATAATTCATGTTATAGGAGAGATGTCTGAATGTATGACAGGTGAGTCTCGGATTGCAACATATACAAATCCAGGAGCCCCAGTAGTGACTGTAATTATAAACTTTAATGCCATAGAAAATACATTAATCGATTTAGGATCCTCCATCAGCATGATGACCACTGTAGTTTTAGAAGTTTTACAGTTAGGACAATTTCTCTGACCTACTCCTTCCATCCTAGAACTAGCAGACCGTACTACGGTAAAACCCGCTGGAGTCCTGTATGACATTGTTATATCAGAAGCCTCATGGGAATACCTTGTCAACTTTATGGTTGTAGAATCAAAGGATCCTTCTAAAGGGAAGCCTATTATCTTGGGAATACCATGGTAAGCTACCACAAATGCTTTTATAGGATGTAGGGATGGAGAGATGACTATTTCCAATGGGTTGTCCACACAAAGACTTATTTTATACCCCCCAACACAACCAATAACTGAAAATTCATGGTGTTTAAATGGTTCATTCGAGGATGAATACTTTGATGATCTCTCCCTTCCTAGTGATTTCTCTTGGGCACTTCAGGAGCATACCACTGAGAATGTATTAAAATAGTTTGTTTCTTCAACAACCTGTACATATTTCCCTTAGTATTTTGCTCAATTCGATCAGATTTTTGGAGATAAGTTTCAAGAGAATATGGCTCTTTCCATGTTTAAAGAGACACCTTATGTCTTCATTATTGAAGAGCATACATGACTATATACTATACCTTGTGAGTTTGGCCCTAAAAATTTTCTACATATAAACGCAGGGTTAAGTGAAAACCAACAAGCACAACTGCTTAAATTTCTTAAGAAACAAGAATTTGCATGGGAATACACTGATATGAAGGGTATACACCCTGACACCTATATTCACCATATTTATATTGATCCAAGCATGTCACATGTAAGGCAGCCATGGAGGAGGATGAATCCTGCTCTAAAGGATATAGTAAAAGAAGAATTACAAAAACTCCACATTGTTGGTTTCATCTATCCTATCTCCGATAGTAAATGGGTATCTCCTTTATTAGTAGTCCCAAAGAAAGTCACAGGGAAATGGCACATTTGTATTGATTTTAGGGAGCTAAACAAAGCTACACTCAAAGTCTACTTGCCTTTATCCTTTATTGATCAAGTGTTAGATAACCTGTCAGGTAAATAGTATTTTTCCTTTCTTAACAGGTATAGTGGTTACAACTATATTTTAATAGCACTTGAAGATCAAGACAATACCAATTTTACATGCCCTTGGGGAACATACCCTTATCGAGTTTTTCCATTTGGCTTATGTAATGCACCTGCCACTTTTCAGCGAGCAGTCTTAGGAATATTTTATGATCTTATACATGACTGTGTGGAGGTGTACATGGATGATTTTATAGCCCATGGGAATACTTTTCAACAAGCCCTTGAAAACCTCGATAAGGTATTGATCTGATGTCAAGAAATGAATTTATCCCTTAGTCATGAAAAATGTAAAATGTTACTGACAGAAGGTATAGTTTTAGGAAACCATGTTTCCTCCAAAGGAATCAAGGTAGATCCTGCAAAAATCGAAGTAATTGTTGGCCTTCCCTCTCCCAAAACTAAGAAAGGGGTAAGAAGCTTTCTTGGTCATGCGGGCTATTACCGCCTTTTTATTGAAAATTTCACTAAAATAGTTGCACCAATGTTTAAGTTGCTTACAAAGGACGTAGAATTCTAGAGGATAGAATCTTGTCAAAATGCTTTTGAAATCCTAAAATCTAAACTATCGGTGGCACCAATACTTAGGGGTCCTAATTGGTCCCTTCCTTTTCAAATATCTATCAATGCCTCTGATACGGCCATAGGAGGAGTCCTCGGCCAAAAAGAGGGACAAGCACCTTATGCCATTTATTTTATTAGTAATAATTTGACTCCTGCCAAACTTAATTATACTGTTACTGAAAAAGAATTCTTGGCAGTAGTTTATTCTATTAATAAGTTTCGTCATTACATTACAGGTTATAAATTTTTTGTGCATACCGATCACTCCACCATTAGATTTCTAATGAATAAACTAATCACCAATGGTAGAGTGACCCGGTGGCTTCTTTTATTGCAAGAATTTAACATTACCGTTATTGACCGGCTTGGTAAAGAAAATCTAGTAGCAGATTTCCTTTCCCATATTCAACATGAAGATGGTACTAAACCAGTTGACGACACTTTTCCTGATGAACATCTATTTGTTGTATCTGTTCAATCCCCTTGGTTCGCAGATATTGCCAATTATTTAGCAACTGGGAAAATACCAAACCATTTGTCCCCACATGAGAAGCATCGTATTATAGTTCAGAGTTCCAATTATTCTTGGGTTGATAACAATCTCTTCCACACTGGTCTAGATCTTATTATTTGACGATGCATGCGGGAGGATGAAATGATAGACATCCTCCATGCATGCCATGATGGATCATGTGGAGGACATTTTTCTGATAAGAGGATGACATACAAAGTCTTACATTCTGGTTATTATTGGCCAAGCATTTTTAAAGATGCTGCCAAATATGTCAAAGTATGCAATAGTTGCCAAAGGATGGGTAGACCTACACCATCTGATCAAAAGCCCCTACAACCTCAAGTCATGATTGGACCCTTTGAGAAATGGGCTCTTGATTTTGTAGGACCAATTTCTCCCATGTCTCGTAAAAATAAATATATCCTAGTTTTCATGGACTAAGTCACCAAATTGGTAGAAGCTAAAGCTTTTTTTAGAGCTATAGAGAAATCAGTGGTAGAATTCATATATGAAGAAATATTTACCCGGTTTGGTGTACCTAGAGAAATATTCACAGATCAAGGTACTTAATTTACTTCTAAATTAATGATAGAACTTACTACGAAATATGGCATTTGGCATTGCAAATATTCACCTTATCACCCTCAGGCTAATGGTCAGGTAGAATCAACTAATAAATTATTAGAAGCCATTTTAACTAAAACCATTCACTTACATCATAAGGACTGGTCAGATAGACTCCCAGAGGCTTTATGGGCCTATAGGATAACATGGAGAAACACTATTGGACATACCCCCTATGAGTTAGTGTATGGAAAACAAGTCCTTTTACCTATTGAATTTCAAGTTAAAACCTTTTATATGGCAGCATAATTAGGCATGAATTTGGATGAAGCACATAAACAACGAATATTACATATTAATGAGTTAGACGAGATCGGACAAGATGCACTCCAAAGAACCATGCTAATACAGAATCAATGAAAGACATGGCATGATAAATTTATTAAACAAAATAATTTTAATATTGGAGATTGGGCACTACTATTCGACTCATGGTTTAAAATTTTTAAAGGAAAGTTAACTACTCATTGGGTGGGCCCGTACGAAGTAGTTACAGCTTTTGACAAGGGGCCAGTAAAAATTAAAACAATTGATGGATCACAAGTTTCCTTTGTAGTAAATGGACATAGAATCAGAATTTATCACCAACCGACATCTAAATAGGATTTTATACATAATGTTTTGCAGCATAATGAAATGGATTTAGTTGAAGGGGAAGCTATTCCTCCTCCTCCTGATCCTTGAAAAGTATTTTGGGTTATTATCACTTGTATATATGTAAATATGTGCTTGTTTCTTTGAATAAATAAGAGTCATTTCTAATAGATTGTTTACAAGGGACTCTTTTTCTTTTATTATATATGTCTTCATGAATAAATTGAATCATCTAACAAGTGGTTTTGTAGTTTGATAACAAGTATTCTATCTCTATAAGAAGCTCATGGAGTATTACTTGGATAAGGGAAGTATGTTAAAACACTCATCAGGTATCTTAACCTTTCTTAGGGTACTTTTTAAATTTGCAGCCTATAGTGAAAATTAAAAATTTACAATCCTCTGTATATAATACTTAACCAACTCTTCTATGATTCATATGGTTTTTGGTATTTCGATTCAGCCATGTATATTTTTTATTTACTCTTTTGAACAATTTCTTGATAGACCTACTTTCATTATCATATTTTTCACATTCTCATCTTACACCTATGGATTACTGGTTCATCTTATACTTGTTATCAAAACTTGTCTCTCAATTATTTTTGTGATAATTCGAGAGTAAGTGGAATTTTTGTATGTGGGGAATATTACTTTTCTTTTATGAAGAAGAAGGATTGTAATGTTAAAGAACAACTTTAAGTTATTCTCTTTTGACATGATCTATGGTTATTGCCATTATGAAATTACTTATAAGTTTATTTTACAACAAAAAAAATTGACTTATGTGTTTAGCAGGACTTAACACGCTCTAGTACCAATTGGCTTCCATATATTTAATATCATTATACAAGGAAAACCCGCCAAAGTACTGAACAGGCTTACTGGAAGTGGTTCAATGTAAGTAAAAACTCAAAACTTCAGAAGCTCTATAAATGCAAGTAAACTCGTCGGGGTATTGAACAAGCTCACTGTCAGCGGGACTATGCTTGCATGGTACCAAGCTAAACCCGTCGGGGTACTGAACAGGCTTGCAGGAAGCGGGGCAATACCTAGTAAAAGAGATCTAGTTAATGCACTATTATGCACATAGTTCGTAAAACAATGATAATATAAAGAAACTTTTTTAAAATTTATGAATACACAAGTCACAACAAATTGTTTAACATGTCATTTGAGAATGGATGTAAGTTGGGTTTGACCCTGACCATCTAATTCAACACATATCTAGGATGTCATTATCCTAGAAATGGGACCCATAGCTGTAAATATCACATACTCTAGGGTAAACTTAAATATTTTGTGATGACAAGATATCTTTAAAATGAGGCATAGATGACTAGCTTTTCCTGTGGAATTCTTTTGGTTAAATTATTATCATTCAAGCGGTCTTTCTAAGCACTGTTATATTTTTCATGAATAAACATATCTGAATCATTTCCATTTACTATTTTGTTTTTTTATTTTTCTTACAAAATAATAAACAACATAATAGACCTCTTTAATTTTTATTTTCTGGAACAATCAATTCTTCTCTCTTCTATGGCTTGAGGACATGCCATATCTTTGGTTTGGGGGGAAGGATTGGGAAATTTTTATTTTTTTTTACTTTTCATTATTTATGATAGATCTATTTATCTCTGACAAATGATAAGTGTTTTCAAGATAATATAAGCAGTGGAACTTGATTATAGCATGAAGCATATTTTTACAGCAAAATCAATATGAAGAATCGAATGAAGGTCCAAATGAAATACCAAATGACAATCTGAATAAAAACATTATAGCATTTATAGTTAAAATTTGATAACCAAAATTTGTTTTCTGGCAAATAATTTTTACCTTCATGTGGATGCTTAGAAATTCTTCTTATCATTTCATTATTGACAACCTTATCCTCTTACCCAATCATGCATGTAAATTATTAAATGATCAATTTTCTTGATTATAAATGTGATTTATACTTTTCATGGCATATGTTCAACCTGTCCAAAGTTTTACTTTCGACATGGTTGAATTAATTTTAAAACCTTATGATTTTGCTTACTTATGTATATGCCCGTTGCTGGCTCACGTCTCAAAATTCGCTATGATAGTGCGATCTGTTATCTTTATTTTTGCTCGGTGGGACCTGGCATTTCTCTGGTTTGGGGGAATGTTGATCCTAGATTTGTTATCATTTTTTACAATTAAATCACTCATTTAAACCAATGTTTTATTATCTTTTTGCATATTTTATGTCACACAGATCACTATTCAACCTAGGTATGTATGAATTTAAGGTTTATATAAAATCCATTTATTATTATTATCATTTTATGATTTTATTAATTAAAAATGACATTATTGAAGAACATTTGATATATTAATTGATTTGTATATTTGTTTGCAGGTTATATAATCTTTTTGGGACAAATTAACAACAAGTACGCATTCAACTTGCCATGCGGACATCACGTCTAAGTCGACGTCCAGCTCGCCATCCAGCTCACTGCGTGAAACTTGTTGGTAGTTTGCCAGGTGTTAAAATGTGTTACTGCAGACTTTAGTCCTGAAGCACACCCACAAACAGACATTTCGTTCATCCTATATCTTCACCCAGCATATCCATCTCACGGTCCAGCTCATTGTTCAGTTTTCCATCCATATCGCTAACCAGACTACATGCTATTGAGAATTGATTTCAGGCATTAAAACATGAAACAGTTCTGCAAACGACCTGCTCTCCATGCATCTAGGTAATGAAGCTCACGTTCTAGATGATCCACCAGCTTGCAGCCTCCTTTGTCGACACCTCACCAACATACCACACGTTGGGTTGATGTATTAGCCCACATTCTAGAAAACTCACCTGTGCGCTCTCCTCTTCTCTCCACCAATCCACCTACTGCGCTAAGGAAGGAGCCGTGCACCACATCTAAGAACCGTTTGCAATGGAGAAGGAGCCTGTGCGTTACACTGTCCAATGAAGAGAACCAGACTCGTGTTGAAGAAGGGAGGATGACTATGCATTGGCCTGCGATTTGCTACATGCCTTTATGATCGAATAAATTTAGAGAGCATTCAATCACTAAAGGGTTGACTTGCTCATCTCTGTAAACAACTATATATACTAGCCTCTATGTGAGAGCTCAGTTAGTTCACAGTTTTATCAGTTCATGCTTTGATTTGTTCTTGAGCACATTGTAACTATGTTCCATCGTTTGAATAAAGAGTTGTATGCTTTGCTGTTGACAATTGTGTTTGAGTAGAAGTTATCCAGGCACCACCCCTGATTGTTGAGAGGGCCCCTGTTATCCACCTGAATGGCACCTCTCTGTCTGAGTGCCGACATCCCTCATGTTGGCACACAAAAGGACATTTATGGATTGAGGGTTGCCCAAAACACTATACATGGGCTTATTATGAACTACATTTATCATCCATCCAGCTGGTTATTTTTTACCTTTTAGATATGTCAAGTCATGTACGTGACTCTTTATATATGCAACTCACGTGTTGTATGCAAGTATCGGTTGTTGCATCTCGCGTATAGATTTGTATGCGAGTTACCCTTAGAGCAACTCGCGGGTTATACATGAATTGCCAGTATTGATACCCGCGTACATCTTCCTTTGACATTAAAAATAAAAACTCACAATTACTTGAGATTAGTTAATCCCTTAACCTTAATCTCCTTAACTGTCTCAACCTCCTCAACCTTCGAAACTGCCTTATTTCACCAAGTATAAATACAGGCCTTGGGGAGGGTGTTAATCACATATACTTTGAGAGCAAAGTTATGCTGGTGGAGTTTATACAGAAATCTTTGGAGCAGTGAAACTTTAGAATCCTTTGGCTGCAGAGGAGTCCTTGTCTCAGGCGTTGGGTTGTAATATGAACTCTTTCATTATTGTTAATAAAGAGAATCCTTCTTCCATATGTGTCTTGAATGTCTCTCATATATTGTGGTTTGATAAATACTTATGTTTCAGCACTCTGTATATGATTTATCTAACCTGTTTATATATATGTATCATTTTGTATTTGGAATATTGACTCTTGACAGGTGAAGGAGGAGCATCCCTGAAGACTTTGGAGGAGAAGCAGAGCGGAAGAGGACAAGCTAGGATCAACCATCGTGTATCGAGTGAGTCTTTACTATCCTCCTATTTCCTTTACTGCATTCTAGAGTCAATTGCCTGCAAGTTTCATGAGTATGTTGGTAACCCCAGACCTTCGGTTATAAGGTGTTTATTCATGTACAATAGAACTGGTGACTCCGCTGGTGAGCCCAAACTGCTGTAGGTTGTTTCTGTCACCCCTGACCAGTCTTTGCTTTGAATTTTATGTGTGGTCTTTTATCCCGGTTCATACTTATCACAGTGTTTGAAAGTCTTGTGGATTTTTCTTATTTTTTGAGAAAAATTTTGTACCTATACGTGGGTTGCTCTTCTGTATAGTCGCGTACAGAGGCCTGCATACGCGGGTTGCTCTCTTGGACAGTCGTGTACAGTACACGAGTTTCCCTTCTATACAGTCGCGTACAAGCCTGGAAATAGGGATTTTTTAGGATTGGGTTTGCTTGTCCCTCTCTTTGTGTAATTCATGTTTGCTAGTTGGCTTTCTTTATGAATATTGTGTTGTTTGTTTGAAGACCTTTGGTGACCACACTTTGTGCTTTTTCGTAAATCCCTTGGGTTTCTTTTGCTTGGATTGTTTTATGTTTGCATGCTGAAGTAGCTTGGCCTGTTGGGTTATAGGTTGAAGTGTCTCTGTCCGGATCAGTGATCAGGGTCTTGGGCATTGTTTTTCCAGTCTATCTTTTGATGATGGTTGGTTTGTCACTTACCTTTATAAGTTTATAGTGATCTTTTGTCATTGTGTGCACCCAAGATAGGGTTCCTAGCCTCCCTTTGTTATTTGATTCTTGGTTCTTGTAGCCTATTTTACTTCAGTTTGTTTGTTTATAGAGTTGGTTAGATCCAAGTATACTCAAGTATAGTGCATTTTACGTGCATGGTAGATTTTGAGCATTTTTAAAAGTGAAAAGAAAAACATTGTCAATATTTTGCATTTGCTTTTGCATAAGTAGTGTTCATTTCAATTTAAAAATATAATCTCAAAAACTACAAAAATATAGGCTTAGTTTCTTTAATCGTTTGCATTTAGTTCATCAATATATATTTGCAAAAAAAAAGAAAAAGAAGTTTGCTTTAATAGTGGTAATTTGCTTTGAAAAATACACCTTTACTTTTATTTATTTCTTATCGAGTCAAAAACAGCATAAGTACATCACTCCATTTCCTTCTGAGTAAGAAACAACCCTTTAAAATGAATGCATAATTAAAATTTACTAGTAATTTCCAAAGACTTTTGTATAAACTCCACCAGCATAACTTTGCTCTCCAAGTATATGTGATTAACACCCTCCCCAAGGCCTGTATTTATACTTGGTGAAATAAGGCAGTTTCGAAGGTTGAGGAGGTTGAGACAGTTAAGGAGATTAAGGTTAAGGGCTTAACTAATCTCAAGTAATCGCAAGTTTTTATTTTTAATGTCAAAGGAAGATGTACGTGGGTATCAATATTGGCAACTCGCGTATGACCCACGAGTTGCTCTAAGGGTAACCCGCGTAGAAATCTGTACGTGAGATGTAACAACCAATACTCGTGTACAACACACGAGTTGCATATACAGAGAGTCACATACATGACTTGACATATCTAAAAGGTAAAAAATAACCAGCTGGATGGATGATAAATGTAGTTCATAATAAGCCCATCTATAGTGTTTTGGGCAACCCTCAATCCATAAATGTCCTTTTGTGTGCCAACATGAGGGATGTCGGCACTCAGATGGAGAGGTGACATTCAGGTTGATAAAAGCCCCTCATCAACCAAAGGTTTCTTTCCTTTTCTTGTTTATTTATTTTATATTTTCTATTGTAGTTAGTTTTGTTTCCAGTTAGTTTTATTATTTCATATTCTTTCTGTAATGCATTTTATTTCTAGAATTAAATAACTAGATTGCGTGCATAGTTTGTTTTAATTTATTTTCAGTCATTTTATTTCTCGTTTACTGTTCAGATTATTTACAAGCAAATAGAATAGATTGCTTTTATCAAGTTAAATAGATTCAATTCTGTTTATTTTCCTTCTGTTCCAAGTTTATGCAATTTAAATTTAAATTTGTTTATTAACATGCAATGATTTCTTTATGTTCATGAATTTGTTTAAGTTCATTTCATTGTTAAATTTGCTTAATAAGTAGGTTTACTTATTGTCTTTATGCATTAGATTTGCATCTGCATGAATTCAGCTGAAGATTAGCTCATTTAGGTTAATTTCAATCATTTTAACTGTGCAGACTGTCATTCGGACAGCCTGTTTAAATTGTCATTTAGCCACCCCTTTCATACCTACAGTTCAGTCTGTCATTCAGCCCATAGTTTTGTTTTTAGTGCTTTTAATGTGTTTTGAGATTGTTTTCAGTTTTGTTTCCTTAATGTTTGAAGTATGCTTTGAATGAGATAGTTAGATGATAGTTTTATTCAATATTAAAATTAAAGTTAGAGTGTTTTAGGTTATTTATTAAAGTCTTATCATTTTCTTTATTTCTTTTCACCTTGAACATGTTTTGAACTGTGTTATGTTTTGTTTCTTGAATTTGTTTCTGATTTCTTTTTACTAGTATACTATTTTGTTTTTATGCCTTTGGATTGATTTATCCTTTGCATGTAAAAGTCAATGTTATATGTGTTACCCTTAGTATGTTTTCAAGTTATTCCTTTCTCATTGTGTAATTACTGAAAGAGACTTGTAGGACATAATTCAAAGATATTCCTTCTAAGTTTTCTACTTGTTTCTTTTTATTTAATTTTCTTTATTAAGTTTTCTACTTGTTTCTTTTTATTTAATTTCCGTTATTAAGTTTTCTACTTGCTTATTTTATTAAGTTTTCTACTTGCTTATTAATTAGGTTTTCCTTGCATCTTAGTTTCCAATTTAGAGAATAATTGTTAATAATATCTTTTTCAATTCAAAGTTATTTACTTATGAAATAAATTGTCAATTATTTAGTTTAATATTTTGTTCCGGTTTTTGAACTCTTAGGAGTTTGACTCGGTTTTTCATTTTGAAATATCTTTAGATCTTTTGTTTGTTAAAATATTTCCACGACACCATAGGAACCCCTCTACCTTCACATATATTTTGTGTCAACTCTAATCCTACCAACCCCGGTCAATAATTAAATATTAGGTGAATTAATCTAGACATTATAACACCCAACTGCTGGTAGAGGTACTGCAGGGCTAAGAGCGGGCACTCTATCAAAGAAAAAGGCCACCAATATACTAGAATAGCCAAAGTTCTTTCGTTGACCTCTCTTGCAGTCAAAGAGTTGCTTCTTCATTATCGGGATTACTCCCAAGCACCAGTCAAATACAACTCCCTGTAGGCACTCCACATCAATCCTCATCTAGTTCCAAGTAGCAAGATGGAGGGATAGTGATCCTGCAACCCTCACTATTGTGCTTACCAACACTTGTAATGGCAAGCTACGAATATGTGCAATAGGGATGCAAGTACCCCTTTTTTTAGTACCCGACGTGCAGTAAGTGTTGAGATAGTTTTGAACACTTAGAAGGTCATCGCCTTTGCTAGTACCTTCCAAGTTGAAAGTGCTCCTCATCGTGACAAACCTGTAATGAAATAGATGTCTTCTAGTGCAATTTCTATAATCTCACCTTGTAGGTCAAATGCACCTAGATCATGATCCCAGTAGTTAATTAAAAATTCTAGCAAACAGACTTTGGATCGCATAGGTGAGGTACAAAAGAACTTTAGCAACCCACTTTGCCGCAACGCTTGCACCGTGGGGGCACTTAGGAGTGCATCTTGGTCCATAGTTTCATGTTCCCTTTCCCTCCACTCCAACACCATGTTTTAGCATGTCCATGAAGCCACCATAAAACATTAAAACTCATTAAAAAACTTTGATTTTGGCCCTAGGTATACTTTTTCTATGTCGCGCAATATTCGTGAATGTCCTTTGGACATGTCCTGTATCATACACGGGTTGCCTTCAGGAAAGTCACGTATAAATCGTGTCTATGCGACTGTGTAAGTCACATACCCGCATATACAGTGTGACCTTCATAAAATTGTCTTAAAACATTAAAATTTTGCATAAAATTGAAAATTTGAATGGATGAAATCGAAGAGCACGAAGAGCTGAATTACCTGGCACTTGCGGATTTGAAATTTTTCCATTGGTTTGTCCACACCGAGTGATTGAAGTCAGAGGTAAAAATTACCTATATTGGGTAAAAATATGAAATGGTGATTTTGATTTCTATTTTTGAACTATTTATAGAAATCATTTCAAAATATGGGTTTTTTAGCCTATAGTTTTCATTTCTATCAAAAATCAAACTAATGCCATGTCATGTTTTCCTAATGCAACAGGTCCAAGGTTACTTAAAGTTGTTATTCACTCATATAGGATAGGATTTTGGTAATTTATATGCATTTTTTTCATTTATACCTAATCCACCTTAACCCTATGATCACTACTTTAACCATAGACTATGGTGTTTAATCATTATTACCTTGTCTGTACCATTGTTCTTCCATGGATAGGGATTTCCTTCCATGAGTACCCTAGTTTAGAACACATTATTTTCTTTCGGTACTCATTTCACATTTGCCGTAGGTTCAGGGGAGCCTTCTTAGCTATTTTTCATGCCAAATTGAGCCTCATTTTGGTCTCTTTTTACAAGCTATCCCCTTTATAAGGCTCCTCGCCCTTATGGAGTTTCTTTAGGCCCGGGTCCAACTCCTCAAAATAGACTTGACTATCGAGTAAACTTGTCCATTCAGGCTCATTAAGAATATGTGAATGGGCATCCACATTGGTGGTAGGTTATCATTTTCTTGGACCATGTGGAATAATATGAGAAATGATCACTCTCTTTTCTACGGAATTGAGAAGAGTATTCTCAGGCATAGGTTTATCACTTTTCTGGACCTGAGGGACTAAACTTACGAAAAAGGAGCGCCCAGTATGAGCTTAGTTTTCTCTTTTTCATGCTCTGGACCTAAACATGAAAAATATTACGAGTGTACTTTATGTATTTGTCATGCTTGTTAAACACCAAGAACAAAGCATCGAGTTTAATGTTGTAAGCCTCACTCCTCGTAACCAAATGGATCTTTCCGAGTGATATTGTTTTCCTTCACACTCGTAAAACTCAAGCTATAAGCTGCTCTTGAAGGAGTGTTGGGTAGGTGGTAATTTAACCTTTTTCGGACCTCCCTGACTAAGTACGAAAAAGGTGCACCTTTTCTTCTTCAGAAGTTAAGAGAGTTCTTCTTTGGTATGTTTTATACTTTCTTGGCCTCAGGAGACTAAATTGGACGAAAAAGGAACCCCTGGAGTCTTCTTTGTAGTTTTTAGACTCTCTAAACATGAAAACACCAATGAGCATGTACTAGTTCGGGCTCATAAAATCCACGAATCAGTGACATTATCAAGCATTATTCTCTCCCCTCTTCAAGATTGTCAAAAATGAAGAGAGACCTGAGTTGACTTTCTTGGACTCGTTAAAATTTAACAGGAAAGATAAGGAAGAAGATTTCTTTTTTGTTTACAAAAGGTGGTAGCATGTCCTCCTTGAACATAGCACTCTCTAAACTTTCTGATAATCATGTCTCAGTGTACACTTTCAGTTTCAGCTATCACTTCGAGATTTCTTACTCCTCCACTTGTCATTTATACATGGGAAATCTGATCATGTCTCCTACATGACAAATAATTCTAGATGTCCTATATGCAAAGTTAAAAGCTTCCTTGGGTCATCTCTGTGTCGTGCTCACTGTTCAAGGATTTATCCCTGTATCTATTTATTATCTTGATTCCATCATTATCCTATCTGAATATTACTTGTGTCTACCTTCCCTTATCTAGATCCTAGTCACTTTTGTGATCTGTTGGAGGATATATTGCCTTCCTTATCACAACATGATTTATCATCAACACTTCCTGAAGACAAATACCTAAATTTTTGAAGATTGTATCTTAGGATTCACTATCATGATTGGTGAACTCCTTTGCTTTAGTTGTCAGTTTCACCTATTGATTGACAATCTGTTGAATCCTTTCCATGTTCGACTTCAACGCATCTATTCACATGGCCTGGATTGTACTGGTTCCTTTGGATTTTGATGAATACCTTAGGTTCACATATATAACCTAAGTTGCGCAAGATTGTGTTGTGTTCACCTTACACAGCTTCCAGATTTTGAACATTCATTGTATATTGTGGCTTTGATCCACCTTTGTAATATACATGGTCATGTACCGATATCATATGATGTAAATAATTATTGTAAATGAGCTATTGTTCCAATATATTGAACATGGCATCCTCAGATTTTATTTTGTATATGACATTGATATGTATTTGTTTCAGGTATTTCCTCTGCTTCCTTGGACTTCTAAGTTCTCAAAGACTAAGATTGTAATGTATTTAGGCCATCGCTTCCCTTTGACCTCACACATTAGGGGGCATCTATTATCAGCCAAATTGGCACTTCTCCATCTAAGAGCTGACATTCATCATGTCGGTACACAAAAGGACAATTTGGATTGAAGTGGCCAAAAAATTATAGATGGGCATGACCTTTGATGCATTATCCTCAAACTAGCCTTATATATTTTTATTCTGAGTTTTGGGTTGCATACACGACTATGTGCATTACAACTCATGTATCATATGTGATTATATGCATTGCAACCCGTGTATACCTTGCATACGCGAGTTCCCTTTGAGAAACATGTGTATCATACGCGATTTTCCTATATTAATACTCATGTATACCTTAATTCGACCTTAAAAATATATAACTCATGATTAGATGAGATTAGTTGGGCCTTAATCCATAACTATCCCAACCATCCTAACCTTCGAAACCTCTCTATTTCCAAAGTATAAATAGAGGCCTTGGGATGGGGCTAATCAATCAATTTTTGAAGAGAAAATTTATGCTAGTGGTATAGCTTCATAGTTTTGGAGCAGCAAAACTCAGAGTCGTCGGTTGCAGAGGTGTCCTTGTGTCAAAAGTTGGGTTTTATTCTTACCTATTCACCTTTTGTTAATAAAGATAATTCTTCTTCCAGTCTTGTATTGTGATTGTCTCATGTATATTGGTTTAATGAATATGTTCAATGATATTAATATTCTTTTCATCTAACCTCTAATTTATATATATATGAGATATTGCTTGAAGAATTGGCTCTTTGCAGATGAAGAGAAGCATCCCTAAAATATCTGGAGAGGATTGGAGTGAGAGAAGACCAAGCTTGGATCAACCGTCATAAACTGGGTAAGCCAAGATATCTTCCTATTCTCATTCTAGTTTCTATAAAAGCTAATTGTCTACAAATTTTATAGTAAGTTGGTAACCCCAGGCCCTAGGTTATAAGGGTGAAATGTCCTGTACAACAGAGACACCACAGATTGCATCGTTTTTTTTGGGAGATGCTTAAACTCCATGGGATCCTTGCATACATCATCAGTGATAGGGACAATAGATATTTTGGTGCATTTTGGTTGGAGCCGAGTAGACTACCTGGCATAGGGTTGTTCAATATAGCACAGTTGGAGTCGATTGATATGCATCGTAGTGGATTCCTAGTTTGGATGTGAGTTCTACGAGCTCATATGATTGGTCTGTGTCATTCATGGATTCCTCAAAAGGAGATTATGGGGCACAAACCATATGGTAGGATATATTCTCTTTTATGATACTCAAGATAGATCCAAACAATGGGTTTGCAAACATTGACTTCACTGAGATACAATTATAGGATATGATCCTTAATAGTGGGGATAGTTCTTCTAGGCATTACAACTTGGGGTTCTGGGAGTGGAGGATACAGTTTATGCACGAGGGCCAAATATTTATGATTAGAGTGGCATAATGTCAGCATGGGACCTTTGGACTTCATGGTTGGAAAGTTTGGTAACTAGTACAGTTGAGAGAGTGATATTTTACCATTAGAAGTTGACTCATATAGTGCATTGGACTAGCTTCCTAGGGGGGAAATTCTATGAGAGGTGGATTGAGTACTTACAACATTTGTTTTCTATGTTGACTTGTGGTTTTTAGGAGGCCTCTTATGTTAGTACCTTGCAAGGAAATATTGTATTCAGTAGGTGTTCCACATATTTCCTATTGGTTTGGGTCCCCGGGATCATTATCAGTTTCAATCGATTCAACTTGTAATTAAGAGGTTCTAATGGAATTGCTTGAGGACAATCAGTATTTCGAAAGGGAGGACTGTCATATCCCTTTCCACTTGATCACTCTAGAGGACGACGGATTAGTCCATTCGATTCCCATGGATTATGGTCGACAGGTGAGGGAATGAACTTGTAAAGTAACTTTGTTAAAAGCAATTTTGGAGAGCTCTTGAGCTTCTTTATCTTGGGACGGAAACCATATGAGAGAACATCGATTTCAGTGTTGAAATAATCCACCCTAATCGTTCTAGAGGATGAGATCACTCATATTTTCTCATTGATCTTCATTGTCGCACAATAATATGGACCATTCACCATATGTATGCATAGTTTATTCAGTTTTTAGAGTTATTGGAAGAGGGGGGTGCATTTGTTGAAGAGTTTGGCATTCCTTCCTTTGTGAGGTCCCAATACACTATCAAGAAAGGGAGGTTGAGTTCACCATCACCCACACTGCCAGTTCTGTGTATTGAATTTTCAATAGAGAGGTCTATCTATGCAGATAAAGAGAGGGTGCCGTTGTTTATTGTTGAGGTTGAGCTATTTGTGAAGAGTGTATACTTTACAGTTGGAAGACTTGTTAGATTTTTAACATTAATCTAGCATTATTAGGATCTTTAACTAAGAGAATAACAAGCACAACAATCAAACGCAAGAAACAATGAACACAGTGTTTTTCCTCAGGGAAACCATAAATGGAGAAAACCCCACAACTTCCTCGGAGATAGAATCAACACCAAATAGAAAATCCCCAAAAATAGTAAGATGAACTCCCGACAGCAGTAACCTCTTTCTTCCTAGCCCCGATGTCTTCTTCTTCCTCAGTTATGCGCTACAACTGAGTGTGAGTGAGTGTATGATAAATAGAGAGGCTCACTCTCTATTTATACTAATTCTTGACTTGACAATGACTCACTAGGGCTGACTTTTCTAGGAGATTCTAATAACCCTAGTGCCCCGAAACTGCGGGGACTTTAACCCTTGATCAATAGGAGGGTTACCCACAATGACTTGATATGACTTGTTTACATTATAGATCCTCTCGATTGGAACATCAGGGCATGACATGACTCAATTACATTACAGACACATCCCAAAATAAACATCGGGTACAAGACATAAGATATATAATTGAATACATTCTGAAGTTACAAATACATCCAAACTCCCTCTTAACTAGGAAGGTATTCTTTCGACACAATTTTTAGCACTGGTCTTCTTCTCTATATTGACTGGATCATCTCATCATCTTCATCTTCAAGTTGTCTTCATCTTCAAGTCTTCTTTGACTTCAAGTCTTCTTCGTCTTCAAGTCTTCCTAGTCTTCAAGTCATCTTCTAAGGCATCTTCTAAGTCATCTTCTTCTTCAAGTCTTCTCTATCACGGGATCTGGATCATCACGACTATTGGATCATCACTGTTGGATCATAATCATTGTATGATCATCAAATCTATATCATCACTTGATCTAGATCATCATCAAGTCTGGATCATCACTTCATCTGGATCATCACTTCATCTGGATCATCACTTGATCTGGATCATCATCATCGGTGCTATCTCAGAATGGTGTTATCTCTCGATTCTTCTCATCACAGGAAGTTCTACAAAGCCATCCCTTTTTCATGCTAGTTGTAGGCCTAGCCTCCATGTAGGTCTTCTTCATCGCTTATATCTGACACTAAGTTAGAATGGCCTGCCCAGCTCTTACATTTGAACTCATCTTATTAGAAAGGCACACCCAGCACTCACATCTGACCTCATCTTGTCAGAAAGGCCCAGCACTCACATCTGACCATGTGTAAACACATTGCTCCAGAATGGCTCAGCACTTATATCCGACCATGTGCGAACACACCGCATCGAAAGGGCTCTGCACTTACATCTGACCATGTTCGAAAACACTGCATCGGAAAGGCTCAGCACTTATATTCAACCATGTTCAAAAACACTGCATCAAAAGGGCTCTGCACTTACATTCGACCATGTTCGAAAACAACGCATCGAAAGGGCTCTCAGTCCCATACTGAGAATTCCTAGTAACTGACTAGGTGCCTCCATTCTCCCAGAGAATGGCATCAACCCTTATATCTGATCAAGTGGGAACACATCCCTCAATCAGATCAGAATGGCCATGCGCTCACATCTGATCCTGTAAGACTACATCCCATAGTCATATCAGAATGGCCCTCAATCCCACCCTAAGTATTCTTGGTAATTGACCAGGTGCCTCCATTCTCCCAGAGAATGGCAACTCAACACCAAGATGAGTATTCTTGGTAATTGACCAGGTGCCTCCATTCCAAGAATGGCATTCAGCGCTTATATCTGATCATGTAGGAACCAATCCTATAGTCATATTATAATGGCTCAGCACTCACATCTAACATGGAAGGAACCAATCCTCTCACCATGATAGAATGGATCAGCCCTTACATCTGACCATGGAAGGAACTTAATCCTCTCACCATGTCAAAATGGCTCTAGGTCTCATCATTTCCCTTTGGAGGGAACCTCGATCTGGAGAACACCAAGCTTCTCCCTGAAGTACTCAAACTTCACTCTAGCCAATGGCTTTATCAATACATTAGCTATATGTTCGTCTGTCGCAACATACTGGAGCTTCACTACTCCTCTCTGCACCCTATCCCTGATATAGTGATACTTGATCTCGATATGCTTCGACATGTCATGGAACACTGGGTTCTCTAACAACTTCACACAACTCTGGTTGTCACAATATATACAAGTAGCATCCATCTGGAGATCAAATAAATCAGACAATAGATTCCTCAGCCATACTGCCTCACAACTAGCTGAACAAGCTGCAACATACTATGCTTCAGCTGTACTCAATGCCACACAGGATTGCTTCCTGCTAAACCAAGAGATCACACCTAATCCCATACTGAAGCAACATCCTAAAGTGCTCTTCCTATCAATGGAACTGCCTACCCAATCTGAATCAACATAAACCTCTAGGTTAATCTTCTGATTTGCCTCGTACTTGAGCCCATAGTCAACTGTACCCTTCAGGTACCTCAAAATATGCTTTGCAGCAATCAAGTGAACATGTCTCGGATCTGTCAGGAACTGGCTCAAGGTGTTCACAGCAAAGCAAATATCTGGTTTCGTGTTCGTCAGGTACATCAAGGACCCAATCATCTGACGATACATCGTAGCATCAACCGCTTCTGATGAAGCATCACTCAATAGCTTCAGGTTTGACACCATAGGTGTCGTTATGGCCTTGGAGTCCATCATCCTGAATCTTTTCAGAATCTCTACTACATACTTCCCTTGTCAAAGGAAGATTCCATCCGCATTCTGCCACACCTCCATGCCTAAGAAATAGTGCATCGTACCCAAGTTCTTCATTTCAAACTCAGCAACAAGCACTAGTGTA
>LPNX010965137.1:60517-73697 GCA_001517045.1 Pseudotsuga menziesii | reverse complement strand
CCATAGCATGGACGACCACATGATGTGCACTCGTGAGGCTCAAAATTAGGCGGGGAATGTGCTGATGGTGCTGCACTAGTAGATGGTCCTACACCAGTGGGTGGTACTGCACTAGAAGATGGTCCTGCACCATGAGGACCTCGTGTATGTACCACACCAGGGACAGATGTCCCTTCCTCACCCATATGCTGAACCATAGTGCTATAGCGAACAACGGCCCGTGCCAAACTCAAAAATGCCTCACGTGTCTGTGGAATAACATGATGTACAACTGGGACATCTGGCCCAGGCAACTGCCTGCGAGGTGCAGGGAAAGGGTGATCAACGTCTCGAAGCCTAGCATTGGGTCGGTTTTGGGGAATCCCCCCACCTATCCCCTGAAACTGCAATTTATCAAAATAGTTTACGTGTTTTCCCAACACGAACTTTGCATACATCTTCCGAAGGAAGTACAATGGGATTTCCCTATTGTTGTGTGGTGGAATATCAAAAACCATATACCATCTTTCCATCCAGTTATCAACAAATGGTTGATATGTGCACCACTCGATAGAGATATGTGGGCTATTTGCATTTGGGATTTCCCCCATGCGAGGGTCCCTAAACAATGAAAATATATGCTCTTTGGTGATTTTCAACTTTTGTATTGCATTGTAGCTAAGCCCATCAGCGTACTCACGTCTTTTTCTTTCTCTATATGAAGTAATATCATATAGTATGTTGTTTGACAATGTGATAGTCTCAAAAATTGCATCCAAAGTGGATGCAAGTGAATGTCGAATTCTATCACCACCACTAAAATCAGTACTCAAACCTCTCAACTGGGCAAGGTCAATCAATATTTCCGCATTGGGGTCCATAGCCGCAACTGCAATAAAAAAATCAATAAGAAAATAATTAGAAACATATGCATGGTATATAATGACATCTCTTCAAAATTGAAAATGTAAATTAAGGAAAACATACACAAACTTAAGTTTGACTAATTTTTCAAACATAAAAAACTATAAACAATAATTAAAGTTTAGCACTTTTACTTTTATTTTGTATCTTTATGGTATTGATTTTTTCTTACATAGGTGTTACTGGGAAAATATATTCAACATATCAATTAAATCATTGGCGTGTGGTGGATTCCCTAGCCCCACCAAATCAAATGTCCTTGAGAAAATTGTTAGAGAAGCACAAAATAATATGAAACAAGAAAACTTATTCAGTTGAGAAGTTATGGAATGTATTTACCTTGACATCATAAATCCACTAAAACATGACCACCTCAAAAACTGTTAAAAACCTAATTTCCATTATGTTTGATGCATAAACAAAACATACACAATTATCATTCTCTAAAGATTGAATTACATTCAATTATGTTCTAAAAACCGTTTTAAAGTGATATTCAACCTCTACTTGCTTTCGTTGATTATACTCCTAAGTCCACTCTAGCATAATTTAAGAATTGTATGCACCATACAAATGGAATGACTCCCACTCCTTAGCATCTACATGTACAAGTAATCATTATTTAAATACAAATTTACAATATTTAGGATTAGAACAATTGTTACAAAAAATTTGAGTATACCTATTATCCTCTTTGAAGACCCTCCACCCTCTAATCTTTCTCCTTAAAAAAAATTGATCTTGGTTATTGCCCCATAATCATGGAGCTTCAAAATGCAATTGAGGTAAGTACTCACTCAAATGAACCATTATCTGAAATACCATGTACTCCTCAGCCATAGATCCTTCTAGATGAACTCTTTGTCTCACAAAATGTTTTAGAAACTTCATGTATCTCTCCGCAAGCAACATTGTATGGATATGGATAGAACCACATTCTTCAATCTCTTCTACTAGGTGTATAAGGTAATGCTCTTGAGAATTAAAAAAGATAGGAGGGAAGTGCATTTGAATATCACACATCTCAAGTCACACGATTATAGGGTAAAAATTGACCCAAAAAAAATGCATTTGGTGATTGAATTACCTTGTTGGATGACAATGCACGAGTGAAATCTCCTCCCCTCAACCTGAATTAGCTCCTGCAACAATCCCAAGCAACGGTCTCGCTCCAAAATGCTCCAATGGCCCTTCGAATTTGCGTTCTTGATTGTGAAAATGGGCCGTGGGTTCGTGACTGTGTATTTAATTTTGTTTTTATGATTTGCAAATCGCGTACACATTTTATAACTACATATCGCGAGCGCGTTTTGTAGTTATATAACGCGTACGCGATATGGCTTCCTATCCTACATGTTCCATGACATGTCAGGCTCGGGTTGAACCATACCAAGTGCTATGTCAGGCTCTGGTTGATGTATTTTTTGGTAACATGATCTTGTTTTTGAAAAATAGGATTGCATCTTAAAGGTCCCTCATCTTCTTGCACTGACCCACTTGTTTTATATCAGAGTACACCTCAAATGACATTCACATATCAATATTCCATATTCAAATGACAAAACATATCCATTAACATTGATAAAACAAAATCATAAATTCCATTTTCTATCCACATATCTAGGGAGTCCATATGTTCATATAATAATAGTCTTAATGAATGTAACTGAGTCAAAAAGATAATAAGCAATTAAAATGTAATTCATATTAGAGTTTAAATACCAAATGTCAAAATATGGGGCATTACACACACCTACCCTTCAAGAAACTTGATCCTGAAGTTATGATCATGACAATCTTAAGGGAAAATTTCCAATGGAGTATATTCATACCTTCGTGTTATAAGACTTTATCCTTACCATTTTCCATAGGAATTTCGCATGATCCTGATGCCATTTCTATATATGTTTACTTCTTTTCTCACATGGAATGTGTGTCATATTACATATTACATGCTTTGTATGCAATTGGTGAGATTTCATCCATATCATTTTCTTCCCTAAGTCATAACGATTAAATATCGATAAGTTAATGTAGAGTAGAGTATCCTTCTTTCATAGCCTAAGAAACTCATGCTTCCTATCAACAAAACATCTACAAAACAATCATCTATGAAAGGAACACCATGTTGTCACATATGTCTTATCTAGCACCTCTACATCAAAATAACTTCAGTATAAGGGTCCATTAAAAATCTACATTGCCTTAAGACTTAAGGTTTTATTTCCTCGCAATATAATTTGTGGTATTTCATGGTTGTGCCGAGAGGCGCTTTCTACAGCTCAAATGGGTGAGATGTGTCCCATCTGTAACACTGACTCACGTGGCACATGTCGGCTCAATAAAAATAATAATAATAAAAAGTTAAAAAAAAAAGCTTATAACATGTGGGCTTATAACATAAAAAAATAAAAGAAAAATTATAAAACCAAGAACATATAAAATTTAATTTAAAATTAGCTAAATTCTAAAACACATTTATGTAATTAAATATCAAATTTCAATTTAAAATTTCCTTGAATTAAAACCTAAACATACATAATGTTACGATAGCCATTACAATGGAATATTACAACCATATTTATAAGGTTCTTTAAATGCAAATACAACTAGCAAGAAACCAGGGGCCACTAAAACCATGTGCCTTAAACCACTTACATCCTTACTCATTCCCAAGTGAAAGTTAACCCTAATANTAAATGCAAATACAACTAGCAAGAAACCAGGGGCCACTAAAACCATGTGCCTTAAACCACTTACATCCTTACTCATTCCCAAGTGAAAGTTAACCCTAACATGTAAATGCTCATTTTTAGTTATAGAGAAAAACAAGTCATTTCTCAAAAACATTTGGATAAATGTTTGAAATCTTCATTTGATGATAAAATGTAATTTAAATTCCAATAAATCTAGATTTTAAAATTTTATATGGATTATTTTACTCATTAATTACTTTTAATATTCGTTATTAGTTTTAAATAAAGACAAGTAAAGCAATTTTTGGAAAACTATTTGATTATATGATTATTTATGTTACTCAACTCAATATTCTACTGGTATTTACCTTATTTTGAAATTACTTAAGCAAGTTGGTCATTTCCCTCCCAAGTAGGAATACTTATTAGACATTTTTGTAAATTAAAAAGGGTTTGCACCTCAAGAGAACTTGATCCCTCTCGGCGCTTGGTAGAGTCATAGTTAAGATGGATCTATACTGGTTACACTATTACACACATATGATTCTTGACATCTCTACACTCTAAATATTTCTTTGTTAAGCTTTATCACATTCTAGTCCATTAACCCCACAATTAAATAAGTTTTAACAATGAAAAAAATGTTCTCATCATTCCTCCTCAAGGTTCTCCATAGAATTTCATCATAGTGAAAATCACATTAACCAACATTGTAGTTGTTAAATTGAACACTCATGTTTCAATTTGAGTGATCATATTATAGTAACACAACCCTTTTTTTTATGTGCAAAATGACGCATGGTCTAAACTTGAAGCTATAAGTAGTTGTTAAATTGAACACTCATGTTTCAATTTGAGTGATCATATTATAGTAACACAACCCTTTTTTTTATGTGCAAAATGACCCATGGTCTAAACTTGAAGCTATAACCCCTCTTACATAATATTTACTTTTTTTAATCTCAATTTCCTACATTCATTTCTTGGGTTTATCATTCCTAAATATTTTCATGACACTCACTACTTATATTTGTATTGCTATATAAATGTTACTATACTTATACTTAAATCAACCATTATTATACTAAACTTTACCTCAATTTTGTCCTATAATAGTCTTTTTCTTATGAGAATTAAAATATCACATGATTCATTTGTACCTAGTGTTATTTATGTAAGAATATACATATAACTTTTACCATCTTTCTGGTATATATATATATTACAACAACAATCTTAGTTTTAAGTCTTATGCCTATTAAGGAATTCAAATTAAATCATCACCATTGTTTTAAGTCTCCCACCTATTAAGAATCTCAAATTAAATCATCACCACTTATTTAAAATAAAATAGCACATGCAGTGTCATCTCCTCTTACTTTAAATTTATATTTTTCAAAGTTCCACCTCTTGTTTTGATAGTTTTGGTTAGAGATAAGGTGGTCCTTCTCCCCTTCCTATACAAATAACTTCATCATTAATGCATTTTTTTCTATGTTCATTTTTACATATACAATCTCTCTATGTTCCTTTAAACTATGGATTTTTGTTTATTTTTCATTGAGCTTAAAGTAAAATATGAGAAATGAAAACCTCACTTAATTAAATGTTCATTTTTACATATACAATCTCTCTATGTTCCTTTAAACTATGGATTTTTGTTTATTTTTCATTGAGCTTAAAGTAAAATATGAGAAATGAAAACCTCACTTAATTAAATAAGATGCTGGTCTACTTATGACAAGATAAGGCACCATCAAATATTCATAAAGGTTTTTCATAAATGCTTTCTAATATATATATATAATATTTTTCAACTTTTTTCTTATATTTAATTTTATTTAAAAAATTTCTATTCCTTAATTAATTATAATTATAATTAAAAATATTATAATACAACACTGTATATAAACTTACACTTCACTAATGTACTTTCATTTCATATGTTTTTCATATTCTTTCCAAACCATTAAAAAAAGTGATCAATTTATAAGTGTACATTCATTTTAATCTCTTTTTTTTATTTGCTTTTATCTTAAAATCTATTACTTTAATATTTGACCTCCAATTTCCCTTCATTACTTTAATTTTTTCTTAGCTAATTTCTTTACCTTATATTTATTCCTCTACTAGGATATTTTGTAATTTCATTATTCATGCTATTTTATTGTTTTCTATCTAATTTGGTTTGTATCTAATTTCACTAGTTTTCTTTAATTTTTTTTAATATTTAAATAAAATAAATAATTAACCCTTAATAATAGAATATATTCATAAATAAGAATTTCATTCTACTTGGACATTTTGTAATTTCATTATTCATATTATTTTATTGTTTTTTATCTAATTTAGTTTTTATCTAATTTTAATTCTTGGTTTAATCTTTTTTTAATATTTAAATAAAATAAATAATTAATCCTTAATAATAGAATACATTGATAATTAAGAATTTTTTTTTAAAAACTTTAACTTTATTAAAAAGAAATCGCCTTATAATACCTCGCTGAACTAAAGGTTTCCAAACAAATTTAAATTACATATATTAAAAATAAATAAAATAACATTAAACATGATTTTTTTTACCGTCATAATTAAAAATATAATTAAATTGCTATATCATATTTATAAAACCTTTATACTCAATCTTTTTACTCTATACTGCTGAACAACGAAAACAAACTTAAAAATTTACCTTTACCTAATTAGATATACGGTAATTCGGTAATTTGTTCACATTGTCTTGCCTTGTTTTGTTTTTTTCTATTTTTAAATATAGATATGTATGTATCCATCTCGCCATTGAAGCCAATAATTATGGCTAAACTCTAATGAAAAAGGCTCTCAAGAAAAGCTGGAATGAAACGGCTCATAAAAAACCTTCATATTCAACCGGAGGAGAAAAATGGATTTATTTATATGAGGTTGTACAACTCCCATTTAGCCACCGCATCTTCATAAAGTTCTTCAATCAAGACCCACCTTTAATACTTTTTAATCCATCTATACAACGATTTGTGTTACAGAAGGTTAGGATTTTTGACACTCTATCTCCATCAGTGGTTGATTTCACGTGCTGACGAAAAATAGGAAAAGTATAGAGATATTTTATTTTCAATTATAAAAAATAGGTCAAATTACAGAGATAACATTATCTATGTATTACTACACGGAATATATAGCTATTGCGTGTATGGTAGCAGTCGCAAGTACCAGGATTATTTACTAAGGAGAGGAACTTCGTGTTAGTTACTTGACCGATAGGGAGAGGAACATCAACGGCTCCACCAACAGGAAAGGCACGAAGTCAATTGACTGGTAAGGAGAAGTACAAAACTCTTGAACCATGACTTACTCTAACTTAACCATATATTTATTGGGGTCGATAGCCAAGGAGTTTTTATCCGTTAGTAGCTCTGATACCATTTAAAAGGCTATTTGTCGTTAAAATTAGTATTTGATTGTCGTTTCTTGACTAGTGGTACCGTCCACTTGATTCCCCTCTAGCACACAGATTATGGAATGTTGAATTTTATCTTCCATTACCTGCCCTCCATAAATTCCAGTCAGGGAGATTATGGAATGTTGAATTTTATCTTCCATTACCTGCCCTCCATAAATTCCAGTCAGGGTTTTATTATTGATGTTACGAGAATTGTTGGAGATGAATCCGTGCAGAGGGATGCCTGTATCAGTTTCCCAGGTTAATGAGCAATTTATTATGATCGTTGATACACAGGAAACATAAAATCCAGAATTGTTCCACATGTGTGTATCATTTTTCCATGTTAATGAGCAATTTATTACTACTCTTAAACTTGGCATCTGTTTTATCCATTTGCACTCTAGCTTATGTTGCTGTTTTATCCATTTGCGCTCTAGCTATATTTACGCTCTAGCCTATATTGATAGGTGTATATTAGAATTTTGGGGTGGACTACTATCTAAGCTTTTTCATTTATCAATGAGAATGAAACAAGTGTATTGTCCACATTGATTCTATGGAGGTCAATGAGACAAGTGTATTGTTTAGATTGATTCTATCGACATTAATAAACAATAACTTCAAAAAATAAAAAATAGCTTAATTAACATGTGATAACTATACTCAGTTTTAGTTGTAAAATTAAAATTAATCTTCAACTATTAAATTATTAGATACAACTAAGAACCTAACTCCATGGATTATTAGATACAACTATTATTGCGCCGAGAGGCCCATTCTACAGCCCGGTATGAGGTAGAAGTGTAATTCCGTGCTCAACGTGGAGATGACACGTGTCACATAAAAAAGTCGGCTTATATATCTATATATATACAAGTCGGCTTAATAATTAATAATCTTAGGTGTATATATATATATATATATATATATATTTGTAAGTAAATCAAAACACCTATACACACTTCAAAACAATACGTACAAGCTGGACCTTCGGAATAAGGCTGAGAGCAATTACAGATTCGGAATAAGGCTGAGAGCAATTACAGATTTGTCTCAGGTATGCGAATGCTTATAATTTAACTTTCTATATCAAGTATGCATATGAGAAACGATTGAATTATAGAAATTGATATGAGTAGATTATTATAGTATTTGATGTATTCTCCCCCGTAGTCCATTTCTGTGATTGATGGCGAGCACCAGAATCCATCTGCAATTTCTGGATTTTGTTTTTGTTTTGGCATCTGGATTTTCCCTTCTACAATTTTCACTTCTAATAATGTAGCAATTATGAACTGATCTCCAGCTTAGATCCAGCAAAGCACATTATCTCTTTATCTGCAATCTACGATTTTCACTTCGAGAGAAATTATATAAATTTGCTTATCTCTTTATATACATTTATATACAGTCTTTTTCTGTCAAGAAAAAGACTTACTGTATAAGAAGTATGTTTTCTTTGAATGACTTCTTGGATTTGCTTCTTTGTATCGAGGTGGCATCTAATTAGAATTTGTCTGAGGTGACTTCTTGGATTGCGTATAATTTAAGTTTCTATATCAAGTATGCATATGAGAAACAATTGAATTATAGAAACTGATACGAGTAGATTATTATAGTATTTGATGTATTAGATTATTATAGTATTTGATGTATTCTCCCCCGTAGTCCATTTCTGTGATTGATGGCCAGCACCAGAATCCATCTGCAATTTCTGGATTTTGTTTTTGTTTTGGCATCTGCGAGCACCAGAATCCTCTCTGACTGTAAGGATCCGTCGACCTCCTTGCTCAAAGCTTGGAAATCTCACATCAAGGGATGAATGGCATGATACTGTTCACCTCTCAGAGAGGAAGGAGAAGAATCACTGTGTTTCTTATTTCACGTAGGTTATTGTTTTGAAGAGGTGTCAACGTTTGGTGTTTATCGTTACTTGCCTGGGTAATATTCTGTAATTTGTCTTTGATCAGCTAGAAACAGAATAATCTGACTACTAATGCGTTTTAGCACCAGCAACAGATCTATAAAAGAGTTTCCAGAAATGAAATCTAAATATACTATTCATTTCTATGAACTCCCTCACTCTTTGACAGAGATGAGAATGGCAATGGAGTCTTATTCTGTTTGTACCTAATTAGTACCATTCATTATTATTTTTAGCCAAACTGGGCAGAACCAGTCACCAGCAATGACTCATTGAAATTTCCCCTCTTTTAAAACTAATTCTTCTCTGGCTCAAGCCCAGAGATGAAGAGCTTACTAAATTTAGAAAAACGAATTAGAGTTCAGCTGCCAGTCGGAGTTGTTACCTGAAGATGCTGAATGGTGAGTAGAATCTTTATCGAGCGCTCCTGCAACGTCCTCCCTGCCTTTGGTGAGAAGGAATGAACACTTCTGGTTGCTGTCACTCTCTCTTTCAGAAATATTCGATTCAACAGACCAGACCGAGTCCACTCCTAGTTAGCTGGAAACTGCTACCATACCGCAAATGACTTTTCAAAAGTGGTTTCCGAGACTGGCAATGAAGTACACAGGGCATCTTTGCCAAAAGTTACCATATTCTTCATACATTGTATTAATCTGCCCTAAATTTTCATTATTACCAAGAAATGTATGAACTTAACGAGATACAAGTCCCTGTTTCCAAATCAGTTCTCCTCAAATGGTCAAGCGAGAAATTAAATTTCGGTCACACTGAAAATCCCACTGTACTTCTAATACTTCGTTTTTAGGTGGATCGTATGCATTCACTTAAAGTTGAAGAGNGTTCTCCTCAAATGGTCAAGCGAGAAATTAAATTTCGGTCACACTGAAAATCCCACTGTACTTCTAATACTTCGTTTTTAGGTGGATCGTATGCATTCACTTAAAGTTGAAGCGTGGGTTTGAATGAAATGGTTCTCTTCAAGAGATGAGAATGGCTTGAGATTCAAACCCTTTTTTGGAGTGCAATTGTTGAAGCAGAGTTTGCACCTCGAAATATTTGATCCCTCTTGGCGCATGATAGAGCCGGGTAAAGCTGGATCTAGGCTAGTCTTAACTCCAATAATTCTAGAACTTATATTAACTTAACTTCAACTCTAATCACAATTATATCAGATAACTATTAGCTTAACTATAGCCGGGTAAAGCTGGATCTAGGCTAGTCTTAACTCCAATAATTCTAGAACTTATATTAACTTAACTTCAACTCTAATCACAATTATATTAGATAACTATTAGCTTAACTATTAGATACAACTTTAAGTTTAAGTCCAATGATTCTATAACTATTAGCTTAACTTCAACTCTAATTACTTAAGGCTTAGTCCAATTGCATTTGACTGGAACTCCTAATAACATAGTTGGAACTCCTATTAAACTTCTCCAAACTCTTAAGAAACTCAGTTGGGCATGTAGATAATTATGCCCATAAACATATATATCTTAGAATTTTAAGGTGGACTACCATCAATTTTTGCATTGCTAGCTATATTTTTGCATTGATAGCCGTTGTGGCTCTTATTACTTTCGAAATTTGAACTAAGGTAATTTTTTCTAATCGTTTTGCATATTATTGTTGCAATTTGATTCAAATTAGTTCGTTCTTTCCAAGATTTGGTTAGGGAGTGGAACGCCTTCGACATTTATCGAAACAGAAATTTGGTAAAGCTTGCGCAAACATTGTTAAAATTCACTCGCATCTCGTGTTTCTCTAGAGTTTTTTATCCCATGGAGTTGCTAGGTTGGAGGCTTCCACCTTTTTTTNGGTAAAGCTTGCGCAAACATTGTTAAAATTCACTCGCATCTCGTGTTTCTCTAGAGTTTTTTATCCCATGGAGTTGCTAGGTTGGAGGCTTCCACCTTTTTTTTGTCTTCTTTTAAGCTTCCAAGTACCAAGGTATTATCTTTTCCACTTTCACTGCGATTCGCCTCTTGCTGTGATCCCTAAACCCTAACTGGGAGTGGATTTGTTAAATGTCATGGAAAAAACGCTTGAACAATACCGAATAGGTTAACGAGTTTATTTATTAAAAGAATGTGATGCATGTCTAATATCTATGTCTTTGAAGGAATCCTCTTAAACCTCAATTGAGCTCCAAGATTGCGACCTAAGGACCGTAAAGAAAAAAACATGCTCTCTAACTCTGGTTATAATTTTGTCTGATTTGAGACTTGCGCACGGAAGATGTTGGATATATTTCATTTCGAATTCCAATCGGCTTCATGATATTTATAGTTTTATGCGATGATTCGTTACAGTTCGCTTCTTGTCTTTCGCGTCTGATCCCCGACGATACGGCTCTGGCAGCGATTAACTGGAGTTCCTGAGGATATACCTGGATTTTCTAAACGAGATTTTGTAAAGATCAAACAGTGCTTCAATTTCATTTCATAATTGACTATTTAGAGATTTTTTTCGACATTTTAGTTTTCTGCTGGGAAATCAGTCGATTTCTTTTCCATGTTGTTTTACCATGAGATTTTTGCAGTTCCTTGCTTCCCTGTGACTTCAGTGGTGATGATTTCAAACGCATCGAGTAGTTCCTTGGATTTCTTAATTTAAAAACTGGAAACTGTCATAATTGTAACGTGGATAACGATTTATGGAGTTCTGGCTTGGTAGGTTTCCGATAGAACTAATTACATATTTCTAAGAGAGCCTAAGAAACCCTTCCAAACATGGTCAACGAGAGGTTTCTTTGGAAGGCAATGGGTTACCCGGAGCATGTACGCAATCTACTGATTGGAGTCAATTAATTAGTTGGTTTATTGGAAGACAAATTAAAACCAGCTATCGGCTAGATAAATTACATTGATTAAGTTTAAACAGTATACAGTTATAGATGTAAAAAACTATTCTAATATGAGGAAGAACAAAAGAAAGTTTTATATCAAGATTTTGGGGAAGTTTTATATTAAGAGTTTTGTTTGTGTATTCCAAATTACTTAACTAACTATTAGCTTAACTTCAACTGTAATGGTGGTGATTTACCTCTAGACTTATTTCAAACATATTAATTTTATTAATATGATTGTTGTTAGTTATGTATCTAGGTGAGTACCCATCAGCTAAAATGTGTATAAATTGAGAGTTTTAAATGACTATATTTTATAATTCCAACCTTACAATCCCGTGGAGAAATTTTATGGTCACTTAAAAATAGTTAATCGTTAGCCTTCCCCTTAAACAGATGCTTATATTTTTCTTTTCTCATTAACATAATACACTTTCAGATTTTTTTNATCCCGTGGAGAAATTTTATGGTCACTTAAAAATAGTTAATCGTTAGCCTTCCCCTTAAACAGATGCTTATATTTTTCTTTTCTCATTAACATAATACACTTTCAGATTTTTTAGTGAGCTTAGCATAATAAGCACGCAATATAGTTATTATAATCCTTTGCCTTGAATAATTTAAAATTCAAAATATCAGCGACTGAAAAACGAACTACAAAGCCCTGATTTCTACTAGGATGAAAGTTGTCAGCCATATGTTTGGATCCATGATCCCACTGACTTCAACGGGATGGTGAAGCAGCACTTTATTATCTTGGAGTATTTTGGATTTTAGAGATCCATATTTGTGAAGAGCCGGGGAGAATAACTTTTAGGATTGGTTGAACTACCTTTTCTATTATATGAAGCTAATATTATTTTTTATACCGTTTGACCTTTTTTTTTAACTATAATATGAAGCTAAATATAAAAAAAAAAAAAAAAAATCATAGCCACCAGCGTCGGAGACCCAAAACTGAAGACTACAATGGAGAGTTATGTAGGGTTGGTCCCCTTAACGAGACGAATCAACAAAGGGGAGGATAACTTTATGAAGTGCTCGACAGCTAGCGATCTAGAAGAGTTGCTGGATAGATATGAACTACTACCTGTTGTATGAAGAAAGAAAATCTCCACATTCGTAGTATACGTATTAATAAGAATGAGATCAAGATAGAAAGGGCGACCCCGTCATATTCATTTTTAAATTCCAATCAATAAAGGGGAAGAGTTTTTATTTATAATGAAAATGCTTTATAATAAATAGTCTTAAATTCAAATGCTTACACTCTATCCCATGTTTTTGACATTGATGTACTACTTATACTAACCTCTCTGACCACTTGAGAATGATGAGTCATCCGTGAGTAAAGTCTTTCA
>LPNX010965137.1:39346-59940 GCA_001517045.1 Pseudotsuga menziesii | reverse complement strand
TTACCCTTCCTAGTTACATTCATATTTCCATAAGCTTCCCCACCCAAAAGCCAGGAGAGTTCCCACTGAAGAGCTCTCAATCCCTGAATTTCGTACAGAGACTAACTCCCTACTTACAGAAAACATAAAAGAAAAACACCATCTAAAACAACCTATGGGCTGACTTTGCAACCACCGGAAACATAAACAAACCTCAAAAATATAAGACACCACCAGGCCTCAGGGGAGCATCGAGGGATCTAGAATGAGGCCCCCAGACTGACCACGTTCGCCCGGATGCAGTACCGCCTTTGCACTATGCTCCACTAGCATAGCGCCCACATTCCTCCCGCTAGCGTGCTGCCCATTCCCTCCCGACGTAAGCTGCTCCATCCCCAGGTAGTATAGCGCAATCCCTAGACATGACGCTATCTGGTCCACCTTTCTATTACATGAGGCGACAATCCGCGCTAAGAGCTTCCACCTCGTTGAGGATCTTCCTACACTCTTCGTTATGCTCCTTCCACACTTTTACCGGCTCCTCATCACCCTCCTTCTTCACTAGCATCTCTCACATCTTCTCCTCTATTTTGGTCATAGACCTAAGATTCATGTGAGTGACCACGTTCATAAGGACCCAGTAGATCATCACCATACGATCATGAGTCGACACACGCCTCGCCGTGGACCCTGGATCAAAGACCCACCCGTCCACCTCCTCACAAACCTCCTCAATTGACATCGCCTTAACCTGATCCCAGAGATCCTTTTCCACATTCTCCATTGCAAGCCTGGAGATGAGCAGAATGCGGTCTTTGAATGCCTCCACTGCAGCCTAAGCCTGCAATTGGGCCCAGGTCGCTACCCTCTTCCCCTTCCAACTGCAGTCTTTTCCTTTCCCCGACTACCTGTCACACTCACGCTGCCCCCTGGTTTCCCTAGACCTCCACAAGGTAGGGCCATTTCACCCTGCTTGGCTTTGTTCTCCTTTCTAACAGTCGTTCCTCCTCCACTCCTTAACTCCCTGTCTACACTTAGTAGTGTAGCCTGAGTTCTACCCTGATCATATGGATTAGCCTTGGCCACCTTCATTTGATAAATAATCAAGCCTCCCATTAATGAATTAATGGTTCCTTCTTGAGAAATGATGACCCAAATCCAGCCTCCTTCCATCCCCGTACCTCGCATGGGGTTCAGCATTAGAGTATTCATCACCACTACATCACCTGTCCATGTGGAGACTGCACTTCTGTTCCTCTCCATATCACCTTCGTACCTTCTCCTAATGAAAAAACAATACGCTCAGATTTCCCTGATATGAGACCACCTGTTGGGCACACATTAACAAAGACGACATGTGGAAGGACCTTGCAGCCTCCTATCCTAGCCACGTTCTTTGTTTGTATGGCCTGTCATATGCCCCCTGTCATCCCCATCATGAGCTGCGAGTTAACAATAGGTGGGCATCCACTGTTCTTCCCCGAACTCTTCAAGTCGTCCCCTCGACTAGCCTTAATGTCAAATACCCCGACGTTAGCCATTAATTCCACTACCCGGTTAGCCTCTCTCCTGACGTGGTGAAAGGACAGTGTCGAGTACGTCATGATCAGCGATTGACGGTCCTCCATTCTCCCTACAAGACACCAGCTCGAGGACACCTTCTCTGTTGACTTTCCATTTGCCATCTATTGAGCCATGTGGATGAGGATCCAGAAGTGCCCTTCGACTATCGCCGGCAGCCACCCATTCCTAATGACAATTTGGACACCCTGGATCTTCTCTTCCAACTCCACCGAATTGTTGGTATCGTGCCCTAAGTTTCCATAGAAGACTTGTAAGATTTCTCCACTACAGTTTTGAGAGACCCCTCTGTATCCCACCTCCCGTATGTTGCCCTTGGCTGCACCATCAAAATTTACCTTAAACACCTGACGCGATGGGGGGGACCAAGAAATGGGGCTCTCCACTCTACAAACCTTGGGTTTTTGGGGTAGTTCACTAATGACTCCCTTATCCAGGCCCCAAGCCTCTGCTACTCTTTTTTCTGACCTTGTAAAATCTTTATCTTCATCCAACTACTGCATGCTACAAATTGTATCCATCAAGTTGGAAATTATGATTTTCTAGGAATCCTCCTGAGACTGCCCTTTTCCCCTGACAATCCTGTTGTTCTGCTCTTTCCAAATCACCCAGATAACCGTACCAGGGAAGGCTTGCCACAAAAAGCGCAAGATATTTTTTTTGAAGTCCTTCAGGTTCCAGTCCCTTAAGGACTGAGCCAGGTCCCTGCTGCATTTGTTACTCCTCCTAAACACTAGCACGCCTTTATCCCACAATATGGATGTGAAAGGGCACGCATCCAAGATATGTCCCATACTCTCTTCCCAATTAGCACACAGAACACACCGGGATGGTCCCTAGATCCCTCTTTGCCACAAGTTTTCGCCCGTGAGAATTCTCCCTCTAACCACCAACCAGCAAAAGATGGCCACTTTTGGCCAAGGGTTGGAGGTCCATACCTTCTCCTAGATCTCATCTTCGTCCGTTTGTCCCCTTATTTTGATGTTGTAAGCCCCTTTTATACTAAACATCCCCTTCTGGGAATAACCCCATCTGAGTCTATTAGCCCCATCCTTGATCTGGACGTATCGTGTGTTAAGTTCCTCCCCCAGGGCTCTGATTTTGGCTTTCGAGACTTGGTCAGATGGTTTGATCGGCACCACCCATTTGCACCTATCACCCTGAGAATTTCCTTCCCAGAACTGATTCACCTTTTTTAGGCCTTCTTCCAAGCATTTTAGCCTAATGTGTTGCCACTTCGGGTCCTCCCCTAGATTGGGTTGTTGATTCCACGAATCATCCCAAAAGTTTGCCAGGCTTCCATCCTGAATTTCCTAGAAGCTATGGTCCTGGATCACTCTTCGTCCTTCCCTCGCCTTTTTCCAAATGTGGGATCCCTGGGGCTCCCCACTGAAATGGACCAACTAAGAGGCCGACCATCCCCTCGCATACTTAATGTGCCATATCTTGGCCCAGGGCTCCTACTTATAATTGCACCACCACCACCATATCTTGGCGCCATCCACCTCCCCCACTACTTCAGGATCTCAGAGTCTAAGGCCCCCATTCTTCCTCGGCATGCTCACCTTCTCCCAACTAACTAGGGAAATTTTCACTTTACTTTCTCTTCCAGCCCAAAGGAAGTTGCATTGGAGGCTTCTAATTTCCTTTAGCACTGACTTTGGGGCCAATAGAAATGATAGGAGATACATGGGCATGGCTTGAATGATGGATTTGACCATTACAAGTCTCCCAAGGAGATTTAGAGGTTTGATCACGCAGATTTTTAGTCTAGCCTTCACCCTGTCTACTAAGTCTTTCCAGGAAGCCTGCCTAATAAGATTTTGGCTCAATGGGACCCCAAGGTACTTAGTTGGCAACCTCCCCTTCTGGAATCCCAAAATCCTACCAATGTTCCTCTGGGTTATGAGTGGAGAATTGAAGAAGAACATATGGGATTTCTCTGGATTAACCTCAAGCCCCGAAGCCTTGGGAAAGGTCACAAGACAAGTTTTGAAGGCTCTCGCCTCTTGGACTAAAGGGTGCCCCATTAGCATCGTGTCATCCAAAAACTGCTAGTGAGTCTATTTATCCATGCCTTCGTAAAAGCACATACCTCTTATCCTCCCCTGTCCTGCCTAATATTTTATGAGTCTACTAAGCCCTTCCGCAGCCAGAATGAAGAGGAACACGGAAATGCGATCTCCTTGTATAATTCCCCTGGATGGAAAAAAAATCCTAGTCAGGGATCCATTCAAGAGAATGGAGAAAAAAGGCAAGGACACTAGCCCCATAACCCAATCCACCTAGTCCTAGTAGAACCCAAAAGCCTGAAGCATTTTCTCTAGGTATTCCCAGCTGAGCTTGTCATAGGCCTTGGTGATGTCAAGCTTGATAAACATACCTAGGCTTCTAGTGCATTTGAGTGAGTGAATGGCCTCCTGGACTATAATAATACCATCCAAAATTTTCCTTCCTTCCACAAATCCTGATTTCTCTAGGCTGATGATCCCCAGGAAGAAGGGGTTTCAGTCTATTTGTTGTAACCTTAGGAATTATTTTGTATCTTACATTACAGAGAGCTATAGGTCTAAACTTACCAAAAGCATCAACCCCCTCACTCTTTGGGATAAGAGCGAGAAAGGTTGCGTTGAAGGCTTTGAGCACCCCTCTGCTAGTCCTGGATTCCTTGACTATGGCCCAGACCTCCTCTTTTATCATGTCCCAAAAGTGATGGAAAAATTTGGTTGTGAACCCATTCGAACCAAGGGCTTTCCCTTGAGCCATCTATTGCATGCCTCCTCGACCTCCTGAAGAGTAGTAGGCTTGGTGAGGTTCTCACTATCCTCCCTTGCTACAGTTATAGGTATCAAGGATGTGATCCTGTCAATATCCTGGCCCCTCTCATTGTTGTCCTCTGTCATGATTTCCTTGAAATGGTTGACTAGACCTTCTTCTACCTCGACCTTGGTCCCCACCTGGGGCCCGTTGGGGAGTTTAAGGTTATATATCTTTGACCCCAAACAATTGCTAAGCGTGGCATTGTGGAAGAATTTGGTATTCCTATCCCCTTCCTGCAACCACTTCACACGTGACTTCTCTTTCTAGAATACTTCCTCCCGTCTCTCCCTGACTTCCAGCTGGGCTCAGAGGTCTTTCTCCTTTCCTTTCAGATCTTGGTCCCACCGAGAGTCCATCCCTCTTTGTTGGATGGTAGTCAATTCCTACACAATCCTTTTCTTGTCCCCAAATATGTTTCCAAATTCTTCCTTGTTCCAGGTATGGATTTTAGCCTTCAAAACTTTAAGCTTCTGTTGAAAGTTGTACATCCTTGTCCCCCCTAAGTCATCCATCTCCTGCCACCACTGCTCAACTAGGACTTTAAATTCTTTGTGCTCTAGCCAGAATTGTTCGAAGCGAAAAGGTTTTAGAAACCGATCTGCTGCCCCTTCCTAGCTTAGACACACAGGACAATGATTAGAGCCAGCTACGGGGATCACATTTTCCTTGATCTCGCCTACCCCCCTCACTATACTTTCTGCCACCAGGAAGTGATCAAGTCTTGAGGACACCAAGTGATCATTGCCCCTCCTATTGTTCTAGGTGAAACACCCATCCCCCATTTCTAGATCCATGAGGGTAATGCTGGCGAGGGTTTCCCTAAAGTCCTCTTGATATTTGTCCAGCGTTCTTCTACCCCCCTTTTTTCCCAGAGCGAGGTAATCAGATTGAAATTCCCTCCTATTATCCAGTTTCCCTCTGATTCCATTGCGCATCTTAGATGGTTGACAAACTCTTGCTTTTGCAGGAAGGCACTCGGCCCATAGATGTTCACGATTGTACCTCTGATCTCTATACCCAGGATTTTGAAGTTGGCCACCAGGGAGAAATGCCCCGCTTGTCATCCCATGAGGTCCACCTCTCGGTCTTGCCACAAGATAGCTATCCCCCCTTTCATCCCATTTTCCTCTAAAGCCATTACCTTACTGCCTTTCCAAATCTTATGCATGATTTGTTGCATTGTCTCAAAGCTACACTTGGTCTCTTGTAAACAGAGGATGTCTTGTTTTTCCTGCCTATTCTTCCTTGCTAGAGTTCGAATCTTCCTTGGGTGATTACACCCCCTAATATTCTAGGTCACTATATTCATTAGAAAACCTTTCTTACTTAAAAAAAGGTCGCCTTGATCGTGGGATACTAGCCTGATTCAATCAGCTTGACTCCTATTTCTGCTATCCTCTACTTGTTCGATTTCCTCCCCCTCTTCTGATATTCTTCCGGAGTTTTCCTCTTGCTGCCCTTCTGCCCCTCCGTGCTTATCCCTAGATCCTTATGCACTTTAGATCGAATAATTTCTTGTTGTAAGAGCTCGATGTGCTCTCTAGGGACATAGCCTGAGCCAACTTTCTTGCATTCTACTTCCAGGGCATCTATATTCAAATCCCCTAAGTCCATATCTTCAGCTTCGTCCACTTCCATGGTGTCTGGCCGTCTATCGCTATTGTTTGCATCTACCACCTCCTACATCTCAGTCTCCTAGGATTTTCCTGTCACTTCCCCCTCTTGCATCTATTCCTCCGCTACTTCTTCTAAGACCTGGAAGGGATTTAAAGTTCCCCCCATATTTCTCAATTCATCCTTGCGCAACTTCTTCCCTCCATTGCTTCTGCCCCTCTGTCTATTCTTAACCTGAGTGAAACCCTCACTCCCTGGGACTTCTTCCTAGACCAACACAACCTTCTCCTGACACCCCCTGGGGTAATTTCTCCCAAAGTGGCCATACTCATGGCAGATCCTGCACCGGAAGGGCAGCTTCTCATAATCAATTTGTTGGATCCATTCCTCGTCGTCCCAGTTTAGGCTAATAGCTTCAGGGATGTCCTTCGAGAGATCCATATACACACAGATCCGGGCAAAGGTTCTATACCTCTGGAGACGGGTCTGCTCAATGATTTTCACAAATTCCCTGATAGACTTCCTGATATCTTGCAGAATCTCCATATCCCAGTATTGCCCAGGAAGCCCAACCAGGCAGATCCAGACAAGGGCAACTATCATATCCTCTGAGTCAAATTTAAACCGCTCCTTCCATGGCTGGAGATAAAGCCCAACAGAGAAGAAAAAATATGGCACCCCCTCCAGGATCCTATCATGGTCCTCCTGATTGAAAAAAATGATGGTGAAAAAGCCCTTGGCTCCCAGCTGTAGGTCATAATGCCCCTTTGGGTTCCAGGTGGTCTGAATCCAGTGAACCAAGTCTTTCTCCATGGGCCAGATCCCTACGAATTTCCCAATTAGGGCCTTCTCCTTCCACATCTCTATTTTCTCCCGAATTGATTCTGACCAGATCTGGATTGCCAAGGTTGATTAAGACATTGAGACACATCCTCCCACCTCAGATCTCATCCCCTCATTCGATCCTTCCTTACTCCTACTATTCGTGGACATCCCTCAGTTCCTTGCTGGAGCTGCTGCCATGCTAGATTGGGGGGATCACTACCCCCACCTCGCTTGGGCCAAGCACAGGTTTCCCCGACCTTCCTGCGGACCCTGTTGTGCCTACGTCAAAACCCATGATTCCTCTCACCTCTCCCAAAAATAATCGAACAGAAATGCATGATATTGTTAATACAAGTTCAAAAAGTTTATTTCTTAAATATATGACTTAGTAACATATAAGCATCATGTAACCATAATAACATATAAGTAGTTTATAACATCATAGAAGTACTTATAATCACAAGAAAAATACTTCTTGATGACCAATGAGAATGGTGAGGAAGACCAACTGAAGAAATCTTTCATCTTCAAGTCTCAAGTTTCTTCCATCTCCTTTTCCAAAACAAGGACCACGGTTTTACATCCCAGGAAACTAGGGGTCTAACCGACACCCTAGCCCCAAGATCCATCAACCTGGCCTCTTCGCACTTTATGCCTGATACCCCCAGGGAACAAAACAATGATGTATAGGTAAGATATGTATCAATTCTTTCAAGATTTCCCAAAATCTTCCAACTCTTTGAAACTTCTCATCCCCAAATATCCCAAATTCCCAAAAACTCTCACAAAAATATCTTCAAGGAAAGAACCTCTCTCTTCCAACCTCAAGTCTCCTCTTTATAACCCAAAATTCCTCATCCTTCCCCTTACCTATCAATAAATTCCAATATAATAATATTCACACTCAATAAGTTTATTTTCTCAAAGAAATAACAATTTGATTTGAATAAATAAATTATTAATAAACATGGTTGCAAAGTCTCATTTGTCATGCTACTATCTTAAATTCAGCTATGTGAAGTCCTTTCTAAAATTTATGCAACCCTATCCATTTATTTACATTATCCTCTCATACATAAGTCAAATAAGATATTTCCATATACCATATTATATTATGATATATGGCATATTATATGTATATAATTATGTATATCATTCAATAATCCAATTAGTTTATTTAAATCTAAACTATAATGACCAAGTCAAAAACTCATATATATATATAATATTTCAACAGTTATTTATAATTTCAACACATAAGTAATACTACAATAATTTCATCATCCAAGTTACTAAAAAATAATATAACCATGCTAATTTATCCATCAGTTAACCAATCATAGTAATGTACTCAAGAATTGATGCATACATGGCCAGCGCACACATCTTAAATGTGGGTACTAATAATCATTTTTAATTCCCTAATGCATCATTATTAAATGCTTGCAACAACATACAAAATACCAACATAATCAATGCATCATTTCTCATTCATAATCATTCATGCAAAAGTAATAAAATTGAATTACATAAACATAATGAAGCATCAAGCATACAATAATAATGGTCTTTTATCAATGAAGTACACCATCCAATCCATTGTTTGTACCATTTATCCCCATCAATACTCAAACTGCCTAATCACCACTAATTCCATCTCCTGACCCTACCATCACGACCTCTGTAGGAATATATTGTGGCATCGGATACACCGACCTAACCACATAAACAACCCGTAAGAGGAAGTGTCAAGTCCTACAAATCGACCAAGCTTCCCCAACAACCATCCACTAGTCGTAATCATGTGTCTAGGGGATCCTGTTCATCATATCCCTCCCAAGACTTCAGGTTTCGAAGCATAAACAGTGGGAAATGCCTCCACCCCCCTAATAGTATTAGGTTCAACACCCTACATCGACTCTACTCTACATCATTGTTCTAATGGGTATCTTCATTGAAGAACCACTTTGGGAAAGTCATAGTTCATGTCAAAACTCACACTCACCTACAAGTCATAGAGATATTGATATTCAAAATTAAACAACATAAAAATTGATATAACATCAATATCCTCCTGATGTACAACACATCTCGTGCCCCTTGGCACTGTAAGAATCTGGCTATCTCATAACCAATAAACATGTGGGTTAGTTCACCACTCACATAAAGCTCATGTATAATCATACTCAACTCTTTTAAGTGTTATTCCATGTCACTAAAATAACATTTAATATAATCATGTAAGTATCTTTGAAAAATATATTGTACTTTTTCTTTATCAAAGTACACCTTAATTGACATTCACATATCAATATTCCATATTCAATTGCATGTTCAAATGACATAACATATTCATCAACATTGATAAAACAAAATATTAAGTTCCATTTACCATCGACATATCTAGGGATTCCATATGTTTGTCCATATGTTCATATAATAATAGTCTTAATGAATGTAACTAAGTCAAATAGATAATAAGAAATTAAAATGTTGAGTTAATTTATACTAGATTTTAAATACCAAGTATCAAAATATGGGGTGTTACAATAGTTTTTCTATAATAATATGCCAACTATACATACTTCCCAGTTTATTAAGTGTGTCTTCCTTCCTTATCCATAGTTGGATTGCTTTTAAGCATCTTTAAAGTAAAAAGGTGAAAGCTAGTCACATGGAAACTGCCCTTTTTTTCCCAACTCATCCTCCTTCTTTTTATCTCTTGAAAGCATGAGTATATTTACTTTCCATCACTTATCATCCGAAATGCATCATTCATCCAATTTGTGACCTTCCTGGACTAATTTGGAAAGTGTTTTATGCACCTAGGGAGATTTTTTACTTTTAGTAAGACTGTTATTGTGAGGATTCAACTTGCCACCTTAGGCATTCGAATATCTAATGTAATTATATATTTGGAAAACATATTCTTTTATAAGGTTGGCTGATATACACTTATGAAATGAAAGTTAGTCTTATGCACCAATTTCAGTCTCCAATTTTGAGTGGATCTTTGCATGTCTTCTAGCAATTTTTTGTGACTTCAATTGTACTAAGACTAGGATTAATTTCCAAAAAGAAGTAATACTGATTACTGAATCAGAAGGGGACATCCCCCCCCCCTAAAAATACACCGATCACTGATCCCTCAAGACATCACTGATGGTATAACAACATTCCTCGCATGATGCATCATTCCATATGTCGCTTGAAGGATATCCTAAAGCTATAGATTGGATTTTTACCCAACCTCCAGATAACCCAAAAGAAACTAGTTTTGGTCCATCTGCTCCATTTTGGAGTACTCCTTTAGGATAACGTATTTCCAATTTTGGTACACCATTAATTCCACCTCCTCATTCTCACTCTACTATACCCATCTCAAATTATGAGTTTTTTGGACAAATTAATGAAATTATATCTTGCATGCATGAACTAAACCAAAATGTGAGACGTCGTATTTTTGTTTCTTTACCATCCATTTCAGAAGTAACTAATCCTGGATATCATACCCCTATTCATTCTTACACTATTCCTTCACTAGGAATATTGGTTCCTAACGTGGTTTCATACGAACTAGGACAACCATCCTTTCTTCCTATATCATATCAAGGTTCTATGGTTGGTTATATTCCTCTCCCAACTCCAATGACTAGGGATAAACCCTCATCCCATGTTAACCATACAGTTGTCGAACAATTTTCAACCACAAGGGAAAGTGTCATGATGGGGCAACTTGTAGTTAGTGGTCAAAATGTGTTCGGGAGGGAACCTTAGTGGAAAAAGCATAATTAGGGGAGAACCTTTAACCAATACGTACAATATGAATGGAGGATGGATTGTCCCACCTTTATTCATGGTACAACCATCATGGGGACAAACCACATGCGAGCAACCTGTATGGGGCTACACATACCAAGGGAATCAAAGTATGGTTATGAATCAAAATACATACTTAATGCTTTGAAAAGGGTTCATATCACAATGATTTACCCTAGAAACATGAACACCCCATTTGGCCAACCGAACTTAATGAATACTCCTTCAACTAGACCCCCATCCGGAGGACCACCTATGCTACCCCCAGTTGCACCTCTTGTCCCACCTCACCTCTACAATTTGTTTAACCCCAACCACCTAGAGGACCGTCTAGTGGCACCCATGGGAGACCACCTAGAGGACCCCCACCACCTAACCACTCCCCTATGGGAGGACCACTGCCGTATTTAGCTGCATCTTTTCATCAACCTATTTATGGTCCTATTGGTATTCAAATTCCTTATCAATATTACTAGTATCCACAACCAAACTAATAGTTATTGTTGATTGCTACATTGGATCTTCCAAACCTGTCACATTTGACTAATGATCACATTCGACATGACCCTAATTAGGAATCGATTCCTATCAAGTTTCCATCATACATTATTAATTTTTACGGAAAAACAGGTGAGGATCCCAAAAACATGTGGTGTTCATTGAACTCCTTAATGGATGATTCTGTTCGTTTGAGGATTTTCCAACAAACACTCATGGGAACTGACACCATATGGTACATTGAATTACCACAAGACTCTTTCACATCTTTTCAATTTTTTGCTATTGATTTCTTGACCCATTTTTAGTTACCAATACAATATGATACTGGTACATAAATTTTAACACTGCTTTGACAATTTACCTCCACCCATATTTCTGATCATATCCACAAATGAAGGAGAATATGTAGGTTAAATAAGGCTCTTGTTATGGACCAATTACTCATTGATTGGTTTATGAAATCATTATTTTCGGTCATATCCATGCATGGAGCTAATAATAAATAGAAATCCATTCCACATGCTTATTACTTATGTTTTTTTATGCTCAATATGGCATGCTATATGACATAATTCCTAATGCTCAATGTCCCACAACCGACCTATATAGACCAATTTATGGATCACATGATGATGGAATGGTTGGTTCCATTCAAACCCATCCTGCAAAAAATCAGCTGGATCACAAATCCAACCATTCCTAAATCTAGCTCTGAACCAAGATGGTAACAATACCACTCTATCAAACACTCCTATTCAAACCGTCGAAGTGAATGTGATACAATCCAATGCATCTCATAAATCCAATGGTAAGAAGAAGAACAAAGGTAAATCCAAAAAATATTTGAATCACCAGGGGAATAAAGCTACTCAAGAAAAAACCGATGCTAAAGGGTAAATGGAAGGATAAGTATCCATGTTTGATGTGCAATGATGACCACTTCCCGAAGGATTGTCCTAATCGTGAAGAGGTCTAAAAGTTCCTTAAATTAAATTCCCAACTCGTTGTTATAAATGACCTCTTCCCACCACAACAACAGCAGATGGTTGTGTAGCAACACACCCCCTCACAGGGATAATCATCTGCAACCACTCATGTTCTCATGATACGTAACTAGACAGTTGATTTGACCACCAAAACAAAGACGTATGATTCAGTTCCATATAAACAATTAACTGAAATTAATACTAAAAAATACTACATTACCAAGACCACCGCTCCTCAGGTTCCTATGACGATAGAGAAACCCACTTTAGATGCAGTACTATGCCCACCTAAAAGTACAATTTGGAATGAAACCTTAATCCTAATTCATGGGATAGCCAAAACTACAACATCATTGAATGTGATACAGTCTAGTACAATCTAGTACATCAAACTACCGAAGTGAATGCGACACAATCTAGTACATCTCAGAAATTTGGTGGTAAGAAGAAGGACAAAGGTAAATCCAAAAAGTCTTCGAATCAACAAGAGAATAAAGGTACTCAAGAAACAACCGATTTTAAAGGGTAAATGGAAGGATAAGTTTCCATGTTTGATGTGCAATGATGACCACCTATCTCGTGAAGAGGTATGGAAGTTCCTTAAAGGAAATTACCAACCCATCGTTATAAATGAGCTATCCCCACCACAGCAATAACAGATTGTTGTGTAGAAACATAACCCCTCATGGGGAGAATCATATGCAACCACACATGTTCTCATGATACATAGCAAGATAGTTGATTTGACCACCAAAACAAATATGTATGATTCAGTTCCAAACAAACAAATGAATGAAAGTAATAATGAAAAAATAATCCATTCCAAGGACATCATTCCTTAGGGTCCTTTGACTATAGAGAAAACCACTTTAGATGCAGTACTATTCCCACCTAAAAGTACAATTTGGAAGGAAACATTTAATAATGACGCACAGGCTAGCCAAAACTACAACATCATTGAATATTTGGCCTAGGAACCTTGTGCTATGTGCACCCTTAAGGTCCTACAGAATTGTCCAACATAATGTAATAAATTGTTATCTGTTATATGAGCAGTTGAACCAGAAACATCAAACGTTATCATGTTTAAACTGGAACACTATAAGTCTAGGATTTCCCATCAACTCGCATTTCAAATTATCGCCAATGTTGCTGGGAAAAGTATCCATCATACTGTACTAGAGGAAGGAGCATCTACTTCTATCATGTCTTTGTCCTGTTGGAGAGTCATTGTCTCTCCCAATTTTAACTGATTACCTATGATGTTGAAAGCATTTTCCCTATGTGTATTTCAACCACACAAACTATTACAACTCTTACTCATTGAGTTATGAGGTAAGACTGTTTTTATTCAGGTAGAGGTAGTCGACACACCCCTAGATTACAATTTATTTCTTGACAGAAACTGGTTCTATGCCATGACCATAGTTGCATCCTTGTTATTTTGCATAGTATAGTTTCCCCACCAGGGGAAAATTGTTACTATTGACCAGTTAGATTTTTGTACGCCTAACACTAACTCTTATGAGACGAATCATGTCCCTCTTTTAGGACAAGATTTTTCGATTTATGATAGTGTGGGGGTAGTACTCGTTAAGGATTCATCACTGATGGGATTATTTCCAATGCCTGATCCCCCTCCACAACTTGACACAATGAACATGATTTAACCCATGGTACCCCATTCCTCCAACCCTATCGAGATCTATGGATTGTTCCAATTCCTTCTGAAACCAATTCAATTGGAAATCAAATTTCTCTTATCCTAGTTTAGGATATATACAACGCAATCCAATCGGTCTTTGGTCTTCCCGATTCTGATTACCATCCCTTGGTGGCATCACACCCCTACTCTTTTCCATTGTTGTTAATCCCATATGTTCCCTCATCGGATCATCTCCTTCATACTTTTCCCTCTATTGAATCCATTATGGATATCATGATCTTAGATGATCTTCTATGGAAATACCATCATCATTGATCATCTTTTCTCCCTCCATTGGACACGATAGAGAGAGATATAAAATCTATTGTTTCACCATATATCATTCCAAACCCTTAGTATCCCATCCTAAAACATGGTATGGTGACTGAAGGAAATATAGGAAATATGACACCCACAATCCCTATCAATTTCTAGGTAAAACATGGTGTCATGGAACACATTCATATAGGCTAAACCTTCTCTCCTGACAAAATCCAAGCTTATGCATCCTTATAATTCAATAAATTTCATGACATATTTGCATGGATCTATGAAGAGATGCTAGGCATTGACCCCTCTAAAGTTTTTCCTGAAATCAAAACCTATCATGGGGAAAAACTTGTCCGATAGAAACTCCATCATGTGCACCCACAAAATATTGTGACCATTAAGGAAAAGGTTGAAAATCTCGTCAAAGATGGTTTCATTTACCCAATCCCCTTAATATAATAGGTCTCTAATATCATTTATTTCACAAAGAAACAAGGGACTATTAGAGTATGTGTTGATTATAGGGACTTAAATAATGCTTGTCCTAAAGACAACTATCCCACTCCCTTTATCGACTAGATCATTGACAATTGCACTGACAGTTTCATATTTTCATTTATGGATGTCCTTTTCAGCTACAATCAAATGAATATTCACCTAGTCGATCAGTACAAACCTTCTTTCATCTTTCTGTGGGGTACATTTTCTAATCACAAATTACCTTAGGGCCTTAAAACTGTTGGTGCTACATTCCAGTGGGCCATGTTGTACAGCTTTCACGACATTAAGGATATAGTGGATCCCTACCTCAACAATTTTCCATCTCATTCACATCTTCGTGAGTTTCACATTGATCATCTAACAACAATTTTCCTTCCATGTCACCATTATAACATCCGCTTGAATCCTCACAAGTACATTTTCTACGTTGAAGCTTGATTCCTTCTTCAATTCATTGTCTCAAAGATGGGATTTGCATTTATCCCATGAAATTAGAGGTTATTTTATCCCTACTACCACCCACCAATATCATTGAACTTCAGAGTTTGGAAGGGAAGGAAAAATTCTTGTGTTGTTTTGTGTGTAACTACATGGAGAAAATGCACGGTTTAATGCATTTTCTTAAAAAAGGAGTTCCTTATATTTGGGATGACCTTGCTCAATGTGCTTTTGTAAATATCAAACATGCCATAACACATGCACATGTGTTGCATCCATTGGATTACACCAAGGATTCTCTCCTCTATCTTGTTGCATCTATATCCTTTGTTACCATGGTATTTATGTAAAAAGATAGTACTGGCCAAGAGCATCTGATCTATTACCTTAGTAAGAGTCTTGTTGACTCCAAAATTCATTACTCACATGTTGAAAACTTGACTCTGGAAGTGGTCAACACCATCTAGATATTCTATCACTACATCTTTCTTTGTACCACAACTGTTCTTATGGATTCCAACCATGTGTACTATATTTTGACTCGTCAAACACTGGGGAACAAATATCCCCATTGGATTTTCATCTTACAAGAATTTGAACCTATAATTTGGTAAGTCTAGTTAAAAAATAATCATTAGTATTTGTAGAGATTATGTGTGATCTTCCCTATTTTGACTAGGAAATTGAGCCTATCAACTCTCTTTCAGATGAGTTGTTGTTCTTGATCAATGCATATGAACCGTGGTATTTAGATATCATGATGTATCTCCAAACCCATCAGTTTAGGCTTGATTTATCATGTGATGATCGTCGTTGCATTCAGCATCATGTGAAACATTACATCATGGTTGGGGATACTTTGTATCTCAAAGTCATTGAATTAGTATTATTATGGTGTCTAACCCATGACGAGGCCAAGTGTGTCCTGATTAACTACAACTTTAGGGCATGCGGTGGTCACCTCTCTGGGATGGCTACATCCCAGAAAATATTATGTGATGGATATTTCTAGCCATCCATTTTGGAGGATTACATGGAATCCATTAAGATATGAATTCATCTGACCATGCTCCATCTTTATTACTTGAATCCGGGGATTATTATAATGTATTTCAGCCATCATATATCCCTCATACCCCATGTATTAGGGGGAATATATTATAACGTTATTTGACACACATGATACATCATGCTTTGATGTCCTATCCATGTCCCTATGCAGACTCTTTTGACCCCATTTGCTCATTATGACCCTAATGCTCCAATCGAACCATTAAAAAAGACATTTTTATGTATACACAAGTCACAACTATATAGCCCGCATATATGCATCTTGCACTACTGTCTCCTACAATCATCAGGAAATTTGCTCAAAAACAAAAAATACTTGGATTTTTCCCCATCAAGTAATGAATGAATGACTTGCATTTTGGCCTTCCAAATGTCGGGAAACACTCTATTTTGACCATTCACTTCCCATTGAGGGGATATATATTTAGCTACTATGAAGCATTAGAGGAGGAGAAATTTGGAGAGAAAATATATTATAGTGGAATTGTGCCCCATTCTTGTATACTTGAGTATGCATCCCTTTTTCCTTGAATCAACCATTAGTACTATTTCCCATATTTCCTTGATCTTTGTGATATTTCCTTTATATGGAGGATTGAAGCGGTGGAGGCCTGGGTGGAGGGACTCAGTTTCTTGATTTCGACAAGGTGCTGACAAAGTTTGTCATATTTATCTATGTTCATATATATATAAATATCCATTACATGTGTGATTATGAATTTTATTATCCATGGATATAATTACTTTGTTTGTGCATTTGAATGTGACATGCTAGATTATATTCTAACGCTTACATATATCATGCTTGTATATCACGTTGTTATTGAGGGAAATGTGTAGGCACAAGTTTGATTGAAATCTGAAAGGGGATCTACTTCGAACGTCCATAATAAGGTACACCTCTTTTCTCTTAGTATTATTTTTGTTTATATATTTAGCATGTTTGGAAATGGGTTTATTCTGATGTCATCATGTTTGTTGTGGTCCACCCCAATCCATAGGAGATCTTCTCCATAAAAAAATTGGTGACTCCACTAGGGCTATTATAATGTATTTCGGCCATCGTATATCCCTATGAGCTCAAACATTAGGAGGCATCTATTATAGCGTGATTTTCCACACCTAATACTTCATGATTTGATGTACTATCCTTGTCCCTATGCAGACTTTTTTGACCCCATTTTCTAACGATGACCCTGATGTTGCAGTGGTACCTTTAAAAAAGACATTTTTATATGTATACGTGGGTCACAAGTCTACAGCCCATGTATATGCATCTTGCATCACTGTCACCCACATACATTAGTAAATATGCTCAAAAACAAAACAAAAAATATAGCTTGGAGTCTTCCCCATCAAGTAACAAATGACTTGTACATTGGCCTTTCATATGCCGAGAAATGCTCCATTTCGACCCTTCACTTCCCATTGAGGGGATATATATAGAAACACTATGACGCATTAGAGGAGAAGAAGTTTGGAGAGAAAATAAATTATAGTGGAATTGTGCCCCATTCTTATATACTTAAGTCTGCATCCCTTTATCCTTGAAGCAACCATTAGTGCTATATCCCAAGATTTCCTTGATCTTTGTGAGTTTTCCTTTGTATGGAAGATTGAATTGGTGGAGGTCCAAGTGGAGGGACTCGGTTTCTCGATTTCAATGAGGTTCCAACAGGGTTTATCATCTTTCTCTTTGTTCATATTAATAGAAATATCCATTTCTTCCCCATTACATGTGCCATTATGAATATTATTATCCATGGATGTAATTACTTTTTATGTATTGGAAGGTAACATGCTAGATTAGATTCTAATGATTTACATATATCATGTTTGTATATCTTGTTGTTGTTGAGGGAAATGTGTAGATACAAGTTTGATTTAAAGCTCAACGAGGATCTACTTTGAACGTCTGGGATAAGGTATGCCTCTTGTCCCTTAGTATTAGTTTCATTTATATATTTAGCATGTTTGGAAATGTGTTTATTTCTAGTGTCATCCTGTTTATTGTGGTCCACCACAAGCCATAGGAAATATTCTCTGTAGCACACATCATTGACTTCAACCCCTTTACCAAATGGGGCATTGATTTGATGCATTGTATCCTACCTCAATCAAGGTCCATGGATATATGATCGTAGTTGTATATTACTTCACTAAATGGGTCAAGGTTATGCCTACATATAACAAAGATGACAATAGTGCTACAGTCTTCATGTTAAACCATATTATTAGCAAGTTTGGAATCCCTTAAACCATTGTCACTAACCATGGATCACACTTACAAAACTAAATGATTGTTGAACTAATATCCAAGTTGGGTTTTCATCATGATAACTCAACACCTTACTACCCCCAAGAAAATCGAAAATTAGAGGCTATTAATAAAGTCTTAAAAACTATGATGCAATGCATGGTAGGGGCTCACAAGTCCAACTGGAATTTGATCCATTTTTCATCTCTCTAGGCATACGAGACCCGAGTAAGAAATTCCACTAGATTCATGCCTTTTCAATTTCTATATGGTATGTAGGTGATACTACCTATAGAGTGAAAGATCTCGTTGTTGAAATTATTCGTTTAAATCTTGCAGCATACCACAACTAAGGAAGAGAGGTTTCTCTACTTATCCAAACTTGATGAAACCCTCCATGACGTCTCTCTTTCTAATGAATCACATGAAAATCACATCAAGTTCCAGTATGATAAATATATTAGACCCTGTATTTTTAATGAGGGTGATGTGGTCCTCACACATGACTAGATGCATGAAAAACTGGGGGTAGGTAAACTTGATTCCATGTGGGATGGACTCTACATTTTCAAACTATCTTGGAAAAAGTGGCTTATGTGTTAGTCTATTATGATGGGTTACCTCTAGGGGAGCCTAGAAATGGGATTTACCTAAAAGGTATTATGACTAGGGTTATCCTAAATAAGCACTTTGTACATTTTGTATATAATGTGTGCTTTGATATGGTGTGAAGTTTCTATTTTTGTGTGGAATGGTATCATTTAAACCATGACCTCTTATACCATGTTCTACTTAAATGCACCGATGGAAACTTATTATGGATTCGCGGATGGTGCTAGTCGGCATACCCAAAGCCTCAATTCAGTAGCTTGGGTACTTTATTCCCCTGTCGATGAATTGATAATATCAGGAGTATTTTCCTTATAGTTTTCAATTAATAATATTGTTTAGTATCATGCGGTGATTGGATTATTAACAGATGGTTCCTCCCAAGGTGTGGACTGCCTTATTATCCACTTGGACTCTCAGCTAGTGGCCTCTCATTTAAACCGAGTCTACATTGTTCATGACCCTACTTACCCCATATTTTTTATGGGTATTCCTCTTAGAAATATTGTTTCAGTTTATTTAATACAAACATGATACCAACACATCCCAATGTTCATGAATACACTTGTCTATTCGTTAGCTAATTTCATTTTAGACTGGCAGATTACACTTCTTAAGTATTTATATTATACATAGAAAAACATGAAAATTATTCACATGTAAATATTCATATCTTTTTAGATCCATATACACTATATACACATTGTATATCAATCCTATAGAAATTGGTTTTATATTAAGCGTGATAAAAAGTTTTACAAAAAAACTACTGGGATAAAATACTCAGGCTCATGGATTTCAGATATCACTCGACAAAAAATTTGAAGCTCATGGATTTCATAAAACACTACATTTAGATCATGTGACTAAACATAGTGCTCATGGTAACATATAACTACCCAAGCCACTCGACGAACCAGGCATCCAATCCTCTTGAAAAACCCATCTGCATGGCATTGGTAAGGCCATGTTTAGGATGTCAATAGTCAAACTCTCTAGGTTTTTATTATTATCTATGAGATTCTTGATGACCTCTCTCTCTTGTGTGTCAATGGATCTACCTTCTCTCCACCTTCTGGATAGGGGATGACTCTTGTGACCTCACCAACCCAATATCTTCATTAGTGAAACATAAAAGGTCTTAGTACACCAAAAAATGGAAATATTCAAAAGATGTTCATAAAAACTTGAAAAGTGGGGAAATTCCTTTTATCTATGTCACACTAGTTGGATTTCTTTATAAGGTCCAATTTAGGATCTCATATAAAATCTGAACTTGCATATGTGTAGTCCTCAACCATGATGATATTCTTTTGTACCCATTAGAAGAAGCATGACTCCTAGTTGTGGGTTGGACCTCCATGATGGAAAAATGATTTATTCCATCTCCTCATGCATGTATATTGTGGATCTGGGCTATATATCTCTAAATGTTGTGATCAGAAAATAGGAACCCGCTCCATGAAAAAAGATACTAGCATGGACCTGTAGTTAAATTATCTTGTCTTCCCCAACCTGCACTTCATCAATCATTATTTCATGATTCTCACTAAGCTCTTGTACCAATTGAATATGGTGGGATACATACACTCTATGGAACATAACATATAGTTTCTAA
>LPNX010965137.1:25643-37858 GCA_001517045.1 Pseudotsuga menziesii | reverse complement strand
CATACATGCTCTCATTCTTTGATATATTTGGTTCAGAATTGTCAAAAATTGTATTGCAAATTACTTAATGGGGGTTGTCAATTTCCAATCGATGGTTCCTCTTTCTAATAGTCTTGTTAAAGTACATCACCTATCCTCTTCCTCTAGATTCATATTTTGGGAGGGGATCTATTACATAAGAATGTCGTTAGCATAACCAAACTTGTGACACCTCATTTACTTAATCCCTAAAGGTACTTTCATGGTAGATGGTCCATTTCTCCCTTTCCTTGAAAGTTTCCTAATATTGCAACTTTGACGTGCCTTTCTCTCTTGACAACCAACATCGTTTTCCCCTAGATTTGTTCTACTACTCAGGAATCCTGCAGTATGAAGCTTAGATCGACCTATTTAGGGTTACTTTTCTATACTTTCATACTGCATCGATATCTGTATGTAAAAAAAATGATATTTTGAGAAGCTTACAGGGAAGTATCACAATGGATAATGTTTCCTTCCTATCCTTTTGGATCTAGCTCAACTTCCTCCATTTTTGGGATCATATCTCATCTATTTCCCACTTTTATCGCTACCTCCCCTTGTTCACATTGTACTATAAATAAATCCTTCGGCCATGGGTGAGAGGGAGTAAATCTATAAAAAGTATATGCTAGAGGAATTTGTCTAGAGGATCAAAACCTTTTGGTGTGCTTCATCTCAATGCTAGAGTGACTTGTTGGTATAGAAGGAAACCATTGGAAAGAGGATACAATGCCAAGGAACTATTACAGTATCTTTCCCTTGTTTTATTTTAATACAATGATAGATTATTTCCCATAAATTGGTTTTCATTGTCATTTTATATCAAATATCTTTGGCTATCTATTTATATTAGTCATATTATCACTACTTCAATCCACTTTCATCTTTCTTGTGTTCAATATTTAACAGGTATTGGTGCATGTAACATTGCATTGCAACTATGTGAAGGTAGTGAGGACAAGCGTCGTGATAAAAGTAATCCATAATCATTCCACACCTTGTTATGTCTTGATTGATCTACATGAAAGTGTGTTTCAGTAATCTATTTTTTTTCTAGATCTGTACCATAAAGACTTGTGAGGTCCACTCGTGTCCATACTTAGGAATCATCCTCTTAACAAGAAAGAGTGGAATTTATTGACAAGGTTCTCTAATCTAGATAAGCCTCAAAATAATCATGAATAGGGAAAAACTTAAAGAAATACAAGTACCATGACAGAAGGGCAACAATACCCAATAGTCGTTGCACAATTCATGAATTTTCCCTACTTACATCTATCAAGACACCAGCTAAATAAGAAAACTTATCAAGAGCATCACATATACACTCAAAAAAGACTTATGGACAGAAATATAAACCAACACAAGTCTATATGAGATGAAATGTGTCCTTAGACAAAAGAAAAAATAAAAGTGTGACAAAAAGAACAACATATAAGAGAATAAAAGAGTCTATGAAAACGAATGTAAAAGTATTTTTCATACAAAATGTTACATAGTGAAAGTTAGTTACAAGTCATTGTAAGATCAAATAATTTATTTAATATCAAAGGTTTATATAATGTAATTCGAGCCAAAGGATCAATGATGGCATTTTATATTTAGAAAGTGTTCTCTCTAACTTTTTGAGTCAGATGACTATTTTTTCCATGTAAAGTTTTTTGCTGGATATTAAGGATACAAAGTCTTATAGGGAGTTTTACTTTGTGTATGTATTATGTTATATTGTCCATTTTATGAATCAATTTATAAGAAGGACAATAAATAATTCTATATAATATTTGATCTATTTGAGCATCATTGGTACTCTTTTATGATTTCATGTTGGAAACTTTTTCAAAATTGCAAAGTTTTTTTGTTTCTATCATAGTTTTCAAAGCTTTTGTGTAAATGCACTGTTATATAGAATTTATTTTTGTATATTTTGTATGCATGAATGTCTTGTTTCCCATAGATCACTAATAACCTCATGTTAATCTGTTTAGCATGTAAATAATTATTGAATTCTATATCTTGCAGCTTGGTACATTCAAAGTTTATCTTCATTTAGGAAATTCACCCATCGATGCTTCATATATCTTAATATTCTTGTCATCACCATGCCTATTTATATATATTTCATGGCATCAATAAATTATGTAGCTAAGGATCTAAGAACAATGTAATCCTACTTAGATGAACAACAGAGATTTGTTGCAAAACTAGTGAATAATTATTGAGCAAAATACAAATGAGAAGAAACTCAATTTGGTAAAATACATATTGTCTATTATTTACTAAGAAGTGTACAATAATAATACATCTACAAAGGAGAAATTTGTGATCCTATAAAGTAATATGGAATCCATGTGTGTAGCAAGATTAATTAGACAACATTCCATCTATAGATATATACTAATGGTAGCTCATGATAGGAGACAAGTTAACTAAAAGTGGGTTCAGGATGAGGGAGACTCCACGATATAAATTAGGGAGAGTAACTCAAGGAGGCGCATGAGGTAAATTTTCGTGGTCAAATAGGCTCAACCTAAATTAAACAGATGAAATTTAGGAAGGAGAGTCAATTAACTAGGTGAGACTGGAAACAAGGCTCCTTAATTATAGGAAATTGACTCTAGCACTCCTAAATTCATGCATGAGGATGCATAATCTCCTAAAAGGTAGGAATGTGGTGCATTTATGGGTAATCATGGGAAATAATGACCAAAACTTAGCACTCGGGGTTCAATATTATAGTCTAGGTACTAGGGACATCAATTATTGTTGTATGGAAACCAATATTTTATGCATGGATAGGTCTAGATGGATAAAATATGCCAATCCCCCCCCCCCCTATCCTAATTTACGTGAGGAAATAGAGGGACCACGGAACTAGGCCTATGGTAACCCTTTACAAATTACTTGTCCAATTAAACAAGGTAAATGTGGAAAACATCATGGGAAAAAACTCCCCTCTAAATATGGATATGAAATGCAAATTATTATTTTTTACTTCAGAGTGTAAACATAAACATAACAGTACAAATAATGCTAATGAAGCCAATGATTGGAAATTTAAATATAAAGAGGCGCTTTCCTCTCTACAAGAAGAGGTATTTACTCCCAAGTGTCCCAATGATGATATTGAAACTTGATTTGAACCAAGAGAATCTCTAAGAATGTATGCCAATATGATGGCAAAGTCATGACGATACTTGATTTTGAACCAGCTGAGGTGAATGAATATCCAAATGAACATTGGCTTGAATGATAATTTGAAGCATGTGAGGTAAACCCAAGCAAGTGAGATGATGTAGAATTGAACATTGAACCAAATGATGTAAAGTAAGCTCGAAATGTGAGGAGTAAGTGTTCAAGCAAATGCATGGTGTCTCCAATTTCATCAACACCATAAAGAAATGTGCATGTGACCATGATATAGAATCCTCAACAACATAATTTCTAAAGGATAAATGAAGTGCTTTATTTTTCACACCAAGAGTGATGAGATCGGTACCAATCATAATTGACAGGTATTCAAGTATCAAATTCAAGATGAGACACGAGTCCCAAATGCACCACTGAGAGGGAAAAATAAACACTTTCATGGCTATGGGTAGAGGTGCAGCATGGATATTAGAGAGTGGGATAAGGGTATGGTTGTGGGAGTTGGATGTAATTTTCCCAAATGGAATTTCAATAACACTATCTAAAATTCAACTAGTTTTTGGACAAGGACTTCAAACTATGATCAGACACAGTGAACTATTCCCAAACATTTCCTAGATGGATTTCAAGACCTAAAACAACTTGAAAACAATGTACATAATCCTAAGTATACTCCCATATTCAAAAAATACACATTTAGTGGTCTAATTTATGCCTAGGACAACCCTTTGTAAAATTCAAAGAATCTGAAGCAATAACCCGAGGACTTATGTGGAACCCAAAGTCTTCTGTTGTATGTTGGAACTGGTTGGACTATATATAATCCCCAACCTATTTATTAAACACTAAAATAATATATCTTGACTTAATTTGGCAAATTTTGAAATTGAGGAAGTAAAAGAGAATTTCAGGACTGCACAATTAGTCACTTTCAGGAAAATCCAAACAACACTTAAGGGTAACAAATTGCAAGAATGAGGCTTGGAAGGGGTTCTAATTTTTCTTAGCTACCATAATATAATTTTATATTAGAAAATAAAGGTGAAAAAGTTATAAAATTAGTTGATATATAAAAACTAGTCAAAATTGGGCCTCAACTAGAGCATGGGTGAAAGAAACACAAAAAAAAAATAACATTTTGCAAAATGAGAGTGCATAACTAGAACTGGTTATTTAAGAAGGAAATTATGACATATCAGTTATACAATGAAGGAAGCCACATCGAAATGGATAAGAATATTCACATTCAAAAATAATATTCACATCTACGTTTCCAATTAATGATTTTATAACAAAGATTAATATCAATAAACATTGCATCATAATTGTGTACCTCTATGTAAAAAATAACATAGAAATATCTTATTAAAATTAACATGCATCTCACCATAAAAAACAATAACCTTAATGATTATGTCCAAAAATTCCCATGAAATAATAAAAGATACTTGTATTAACCATAAAGAGATGGGGATATTCTCACTTTGAATAAAGGGTTCAAATAACGTGAAATAATTTCTAAATACTTTATATAGAATTCCTCGATAAAAAAATGAAGATGCAAGATCTAGTGCTGATTACATCAAGGTCCTGTCGATGAGAAAATATGACCTACTTGTACATGTAAGGAAAACAATTTGATCAAGGGCTTGTCAATGTTTCCAGTAGTTGTTTGGTGTGACTGGTTCCAATGAGATTCATTGTTGGCATATAGGACCTAGTCCTCAATCAATGTCAAAAATAGAATTAAGAAAACAATTTCTTGAGACTTCCTTTATCAAAATGTCCGACCATGTTCCATACAATTTTTGGTCTTTGATAGTTTAATAACATTTTAGTCCATCACTTCTTTGTTTTATTTTTCTTTGAGATGGCTCCTTGTTTAGTTGTGGAAGGTGTTGATGACGTGGGATACTATATAGACATGATGTACTACAGACATGGTCTAAGTTGACAAATTTGATTCCAATATTAATTGAATCCATATATTTTCCTAAGGGGAACGTCTAGCTCAATATACATCTAAAAACTCAAACACTCGTCCTGCACATATAACTTTTTATGAGAAATTAACAAGTCGATATTAGATAATTGATTTCTTTAACGATATTTCAATCTAGCAATGGGGATTCTTGGACTAGATCCATGTGATGTCCCAATTCTGGTTTGCAGACCTGAACACTCTATTAATTCTGTAATTAAAATTAAAAATTTTGAATTTGAATTACTCCATAGAAAACCTTCTTGGAGTGGGCAAATTGAAAAATTCTTCTGGGAAATTTTATAGGCAAGGAAGTGATCAATGGGAAGAAATAAAATATAGTTTAGAAATTGAATTTTATCTTCCCTAACACATTTATATTTGGTTCCATTTAGTTTTTAGAATCCGCTATGCGGAAACCTACTTCCATGCTTCTGGGCATTCAAACCATGAAACTAGGAAGAGTAGTTCGTCATGTTTCAACCAGGGGATTATGGAAACTTGCAGAGGGTTGTTACAGAATTAATATAACATAAATAATAGGTAAAAACATATTTCATAAGTTCTTGGGTGTTCTGAGAATTTTTGGATGAATTTGATTTTTTTCGACAGTTTTGGCGAAGGGAAACCCTGCGTAGAGGAGGATCCCAAAATGTGGTACAGCCCCAATGAAAAATGGTTCTGGAGATGTGTATGGGAATGTGGGTATGTCAGTGATCCACATGAACTAAAAGGGATCATTTTGAGTTTACAGAACTCATTTTATATCATATTTAGCAAAACTAGTCACCAAAAGCTAGTAATCTAGCTAGGGTCTAAAGAAAGCAGTTAAATCAAGTCAAATCGATTTATGTAAAACAAGAGAATTATAAAAGAGTTAAATATCAGTTTTTGGAACATTTAAAATCACCTAAATCAGTTCCCCATCATGACATATTCCTTATATCACTCATATTTGTTCATTCCTCCCCATACATTAATAAAGTAGGCCCTTTAAGGGAAAACTGAGACAAGATTCTTTATGGGAAGGGATATTTTGACCTGATAACTATAATTTGCAGAATATTATGACATTAAATAACACATATTACATAATGGACTGATCATTACAAAGATGCTCCAAAAATAAAGGGCAAGAGGCCCAGATCATTACCAGCAAGGGGTTGTGAGCATAAGTTAAGCTAGGGCTTCAATGGAGCTTGACCTAAACTTGGTGGAGGCTGGAAATAACTCTGTAAATACTTCAATGCCTTCAAACTAGAGCTCCACACCTGCAATGGAAGAAAAGGGGATGGAAGGAGAGGGGAATGGAAGGATGGGGCTCATCTCCCAGTAGTCTAAGGCACAACACTAAGAAGTAATGCTCTCATAAGCATCAGAAATCAAATCATCAACCAAACTGAAGAAATGGGTTTGAATTCATCTTTTATAGAATTATGGATGACCTGCTTAGTAAGTTTAGGCCAATGGTGACCTGTGAGAGCAAGTCAACCCCATGGGTGACCCAACCCAAGCCACAAAAGTGCCTGATCCAAGAGGATATTGGTGTCCACCCATGTATTCCTCTTAGACCCCCACCATTGTTTCTTTCAGTTTTTGCAGTTTCCTTAATTGTAGCACAACTTACTATTTTTGGCAGTTTTCGGGTCTTAAACTTCCGGAGCCGTTTTGAGGCCCTAAACGACGTTTTTTTGGCATCAAATGGTGGGGCAGATATGAGCCCGTTTTGAACTCAAAATTTGTTATTTATGGATGTATTCCTTAAACAGATCTTTCTAACAATGTATCATGCGTGTTAAATGGAGGTAGTATGCTAAAGTTACGACCCCAGGAAATTGATGTACCAAGTTACCCAACGGGGCCCACATTAAGGCGTTTCATCTCCTAGGGTTAGGTTTTTGGATGTGTAGGGTTTCCATTTATTCTCAATAATATATAGGCCTTCGAGCCTCATTGTAACAGATATTTTAGAGGCATGTAGCTGCCACATCTCTTCTCAGAGATAAGCTACCAGTACTAGCTAGTTTATTTCCATCATGTATGTAAACAAGTTTCAGTTATTGATTAATGAAATGAAGTGTTATTTCCGTTGCATATTTGTTTCTATGGTTATTTGTGTATTCTGTTGCATTCTTGCATAAATACGGATCAGTGGTATCAGAGCAATCTTCTCTTTCTCGATCCTTCTTTGCATGTCCCCAACAAGGGCAGGGTATAAAGAGTTAGGGCTCGATCTTGTTGAACCTTTGCAAGATCAACCTCGCAAATCCCGACGGCCACCCATGGGGGATGAAAAGAAAGACAAGGGCGTAGAAGATCCTATCAAAATGTTACTCAAGGAGGCCCTTGAAAAACAAAGGAACGTGATGATGGATAACTTCACCCAGATCCTTCAACGACTTCCCACTGGTGGCACATCTGCATCTAGCAGCCACTCTAGAGGTGCAACCCCTTTTAAGGTACAAGTAAACTTCGACATTCCCATATTTGATGGTCGAATAGATGCAGATGTCGTAGATAAATGGTTGAATCTATTAGAAGGATTTTTCTCAGTTCATGAATTTTCTGACCGGGAAAAGATTACTTTTTCTCTACTCAAATCTGCCCCCCATGTCGAGGACTGGTGGGAAACCTACTGTGAGAGAAAGGATGAGGAGGAACCCTCTCTGTTCTCAACCATACCCACTTGGAATTCTTTCCAAGATGCCATAAAGGGACAATATTATCTGGTGGGGATCTATGAGGACGAGTACATCCAATGGACTACGCTGCGGCAACAAAGAGATCAAGATGTGCATGAGCTGACGAATCTGTTCCATACCTTGCACACCAAGTTGGGTATCAAAGATTCAGAGAAAAATTTGGTGCTGAAGCATCGCAGTTGTCTACACAAATACATTCAGGAGGAAATGGAGTTCCTTGACATTTCCTCGCTTGGTACAACATATCGGTATGCTGCCAAAATTGAGCGAAAATTCAAACAAAAAAAGCGAGACTTTGGATCTGCAAATCAAAAGCAAGGTAAAGGTGCCCCTAAACAGTAGAACCAAGGACATAGCCAAGGCATGGCGACTCAAGAAAAATTTCCAAAGCCACAAGCAAATAGAAACACTACAAATCCGAAGAAGGAAGCGAGAAAGTGGTGCGAGTTCCATAAGAGCTCCACTCACAACACAAGTGAGTGTCGGGCTAAGCAGTCACTGGTGGTTGAGATAAAGGCTTCTGAATCAGATGCATACTCTAACACTGAATCTGAACATGAGAAGGGGAATGACAGAGGTAAGAATATTATCGATGTAGATCCCAAAACCACCGTTGCCACCACGAAGATCCAAAAGGAAGAACCAGAAGATTCAGAGGAGGAGGAGTTCCTTTTCCACTCCTAGATGTGGGTAAAGGATTCCCCGCTATAGTTCATCGTCGATAGTGGGAGCCAAAAGAAACTGATTTCAGTAGATATCATGAAGTAGTTGGGTTTTCTAACCACAACACACCCATAATCGTACACCATCAGGTGGCTTCACCAAGGACGAGATCTTCACGTCAGCCAACAGTGTCGCCTTCCCTACAACATCAAGCCCTTCACCGATGAGGTATTATGTGATATTGCTCCTCTTGATTTTTTTGATGTATTATTAGGTCAACCATACTTATGGAAGCGACATGCTATGTATGAGTCCCAATGTCTCACTATTATTATTACATTGGGAAATAATTTGTACAGGATACCAGAGGTACCCCCCTTTACCGCTATATCTTTGGTTACTACAAAACAATGCAGTAAGCTCATTTCCAAAACTAGGAAGTTTGTTTTCTTGATGATGCACCCTCAGGGAAAGAATAATATTGTGGCTACAACCTCCAGACAGGGCCCCTCCATGTGACAACAACAAATGGACAAGGTCATGGAGGAGTACTGGGACATATTCACCTCACCCACCAGGGTGCCTCTCCACTGTCAGGTCAAGCACCCCATTAATCTGAGCCTAGGTGCACCGCTGCCCAATGGACCAATCTATCGCTGCTCTATTCTGGAGAATGATGAAATCAAGAGGCAAATTCAAGAGCTGCTGCATAAGGGTCACATTTGTCCAAGTTCATCGCCCTATGGGAGCCCGATCATGTTGGTACAGAAAAAGGATGGGACTTGGAGACTCTGTATTGACTATCAGGCGCCGAACAAGATCACTATCCAGAATAGGTACCCAGTCCCATGGATTGATGACCTCCTAGACCAGCTTAAAGGGGAAAAATATTTTAGCAAGATCGACTTAAAGTCCGGGTATCACCAGGTACCGATCGAGCCGACCAATGTGTGGAAGTCTGCCTTCAAAGCCAAGGAGGGCCTTTTTGAATGGTTGGTCATGCCTTTCGGGCTGACGAATGATTCTGCAACCTTCATGAGACTGATGAATGACATATTGCAACCATTCACCAAATCATTTGTAGTAGTGTACTTGGATGACATCCTGATATTCAGTCAGACTTGGGAAAAGCACCTCCACCACATCCGACAGGTCCTCCAAACATTGCGGCAGCACAAGTTGTGTGCCAATTTGGACAAGTGCACTTTTGGCATGACCCAAGTTTAGTATATGGGATACATTATTGATGACTATGGGGTACATGTGGATCCAACCAATATCCAAGTCATTCGGGATTGGCCAGCCACAACTACTCTAATAGAGCTTCACAGCTTTTTGGGCCTTGCTAATTTCTACTGCAAGTTCGTGTTGGGATTCTCTCATATCACTTGGCCCTTGAGTCAAGTCACCAAGGGAGGAGCAAAAGAAAAATTCTTTTGGTCAGAAACTCAGTAGAAGGAATTTGCAAAATTGAAACATCACCTCTATTGTTCCCCATGCTCACATTACCATACTTGCAACAACCATTTGATATCGAGACAGATGCCTCTGACTATGCTATTGGGGCAGTCCTTACTCAACAAGGGCATCCAGTGGCATATCACAGTGAGACACTATCAGACACAGTCTACAAATATCCCACTTATGACAAAGAGATGTATTCCATTGTATAGGCTTGCCAGTAATGGAAGAATTACATTTTGGGGAAGGAAACGATCATCCACATAGACCATTGACCCCTGCAGTTCATGCAGACACAAGGGAAGTTATAGAACGATCGCCATCAAAAGTGGTCCACATATCTACAATAGTTTCATTTGAACATCAAGTACAATAAGGGAAGCACCAATAATGTTGTAGACTGCCTCAGCCTACCACCAATCATGGTGATAACGACCGTGCTCAACTCTTGTGGGCACAAGACTTCTGATTGGCCGCTTCTCTACAAGAGTGATCCAGAATTCAGCCACACATACCAGACGCTCTTGGAGGGAAACCAAGTTCCAAAATTTCACCTCCAGGATGTACAGGATGTACTACTATGTCACATGGGACACCTTTGTGTTCCTTCAAGCGAGCATGCCAAGATGATTTGGGAAGCGCACTACAGTCGGGTCGCTAGGCATTCGGGGTCGAGAAAACAGTGACAGTACTGCAGAAGTATTTCTATTGGTTGAACCTTCGACAGGACATCAGGAAGTACATCCGATCCTGCACTGCCTCTCCCATTGCCAAACCATCCATCAAGAAGCAAGGCCTCTATTCTTCGTTTCCTACCCCTAGTCGACCTTGGGAATCCATCTCCATGGATTACATGTCAGGACTTACTTATACTAAGCATGGCAACAACTGTGTGTTTGTGGTCATTGACAGATTCTCAAAGATGGCCATAATGGTGGCCTGCAAGAATAATATCACAGTAGAAGCCACTACTAAACTCTTCTTTGAACAAGTGTGGGTACACTTTGGTATCCCACATTCTATAATCTCAAACCGGGACAGTAGGTTCCTTAGTACATTCTAGTCTAGCCTATGGTTAATGTTAGACACCAAGCTCACCAAGTCCACAGCTTTCCATCCCCAAACTGATGGCCAGACAGAGGTCATCAACAGGATGATCGTACACATTTTGTGCATGTACAACTCAAAGCATCCATGCACATGGGATGAGAGCTTCCCCTATGTAGAACATAGCTATAACCATGCCCTCCACAGCTCAACCAACCATAGCCCCTTTCAGGTGGGCTTGGGATTCCAGCCACTATGTCCCATTGACATAGCCATGATATTTGCAGCTACTCAGGCTGATTCAGCTCATATCCAGTCTAAAGTTTCCAAGGAAAAAAAATTCATTGAGCGCATTCAGCACATTTTCCAACAGTTTCATGACATATTGGATAGATCCAATGCTAAGTACAAGCAGTGACATGATCAGCATCAGGTGCAACACAACTTCCAGGTGGGCGACAAAGTGTGGCTACATTTATAGAAGGAACAACTCGCTGGACCCCACTTAAAGCTTTGCCTACTCTGATATGGGCCATACAGCATCACCAAGGCTCTCAGGGACAATTCCTTTGAGCTTAGTATTCCACCATTCCTTGGTATGCACCTAGTGTTCAATGTGGACCGCCTTCGACCCTACTTTCCACCTCTACTGGACACATCAGACATGACAGAACAACTCACACCAACAGAGTTAAACCCCAACTACATGGAACAAGCCACAACTGATCATATTATGGACACACAGATCAAGAACACCCACTAGTAGAAGATCCAGCTATATCGAGTTGTCAAAGTAGGCCAACTCCTTCACCAGGGACCAAGTTCAACAGAAGTTTTCTCGTCTCATGGAGGAACTCAATGCAATGGGGACCATTGCTTCCTAAGGGGGGAGGAATGATCCAGGAGGATATTGGTGGCCACCCACCTATTCCTCTTGGACCCCCACCACTATTTCTTTCATTTTTCCAATTTCCTTAATTGTAGCACAATTTACTATTTTTGGCAGTTTTCGGGACCTAAATTTTTGGAGCCGTTTTGAGGCCCTAAATGACGTTTTTTTGGCATCGAATGGTCGGGATAATATGAGTCCATTTTGAACTTGATATTTATTACTTATGGATTTATTCCTTAAACAGATCTTTCTAACGATGTATCATGCGCATCAAACGGAGGTAGTATGCTAAAGTTATGAC
>LPNX010965137.1:7594-23521 GCA_001517045.1 Pseudotsuga menziesii | reverse complement strand
GGGATCTTTGTGTGCTCTTCAATAAGTCATTAGTGATCTCTAACTTATTAGTGAGCCTTTCTAATTATTCTTCTTCCTTCTTGACTGCAAAGTGATACATTTCAGCCATTATGAGGAGATGATCTCTGTCAAATAGTAGGTTCATATAGTTATCCTTTATTTTGGCCATGCCTTCTTTCAGTGCTATGCACTCCTCCAAAAGCTTTCCAACAACATCTAGCCACCAAGGCATTGATGTCAACAAGGTTTTTCAAGGCTGCCTTAAGCTTTTCGCTATCCTCCTTAAGTGGCCCACTCAGATGATGTGGCTCATAAAGAAGATCCTACACCAAGGTATCTTCCTTTAACAGCTGACACATAATACTACTTTTCTTGTGGCATGGATCCACAACACAAAATTCATTCTCATCATGCAAGTCAGCCTTTGAATTTTCTGCAAAATCACTTCCATTTTTTAAAGTGGAGGGTATCTCTGAAGGATGGAATGACATGTGATCTGTACAAAAATCAAAAATCATATCAGTCCTTGGAATTTCAGCTTCATCATGCTACAAGAGAGTCCAAAATTCTGAACTACGCTCATCTCTCTGCATTAGAGTTTCCTCCTTCAATTTTCCTAGTTCACACCCGACTGGTGGGGGATTGTATTCCACTTCATTGGGAAGTTAAGATGATGTTTGTATATCTGATATATATGTTATTATTTTGGATCTGATATAAAATATCCCTCATCACCATTGACAACATCACCCTCCTTTTCCATGGTTTTGTGAGCACCAACAAAAAAGCTAGGAATAATTTCATCTCCCTCACAATTGTCCTTCATCTTCCAGTCCTCAGATTCAAGTGAAGACTTTTTATCCTCCCAAGGATCAGATTGTTGTGGGTGTACATGGCTGCTGAAAAAATCAGAGATTTTACTATCCATTTTTTTAACCTTATCATCTTTCTGTACAGATACTTTGGTGGCCTGCTCCTCCACAAATTGTTTTTGTTCACACCTAAACGGTGTGACCTTGTTTTCTTATTCCTTCTATGGATCAGGAGGTGACTGTAAATATGATTTGTGTACCACTTTTGGATCTAATCCAAAATATGTCTCACCACCCATACATGAGCTGAAATCTTGAGCAGTGATATGGAGATCACCCACCCAAAACCTTGATGTGCCTTCATTTTCAACTCCTTCACCTATGCAACCACCTTGCGGTGATTTGCACTTCACCTCATGGATCTTTTCTTTTCCTTGATCACTTGAATAACTAAGTGAATCATATCCTTTTTCTAGGATTGAGAATGGATTCGATACCTCATCCTCCTCTTCATTCTTCCCATCCAGATGGTTTGGACCAACAAACCCTTCTTCTTTTTCCTCGTCAATACTTCCATTAGAAGCACTACATGTTTCTTCCTTTGGAAAGTTCATGACCTTCTCCTTTGAAGGGTGGTTTTTCAATGGTTCTTGATTTTCCAAGAAATATGATGAAACTTATTTCTTTGGAATAGTACTCATGTCACCATTTTTGGAGAATCTACTAAAAGAACACCCCAAAAATCTCATAATGCTTGGACCAACATATGTCTTTGTTACATCTTCTCTTTTGGATTTTCTTTCTTCTTCCTTACTCACATAGTTGAAACAACTTGCTTCCTCTACAGGCGATTTGCTTCCATTGAAAGAATGATCATCCACATCCTTGGTATCAACTCCAAATCTGAAATAAAAATAATCTTTAAAAGGAATAAATTTACAAATATTCTCCCCCAATGCAAGATACTCTTTGTAGTGGTGGGGCAAGTTTTCACTGGCATCTATCATCTTTGCTAAATCCTTATTAGGATTAGCCATTGGTGGTTCAAAAATTGTGTATTCATACTCCTCATTTTCACAAAATTAAACATCATGGTCTCTTGAAATTCACAATCCATCATTAACATAGATCACCTCTTCTTCTTCAATCACTGGTCACAACCTCATGGTTGCAATTTTGACTTACTGATCTGCAATGTTAGTCAATAGAGAGACTTCTTTCCACAATAGTGGAGGAAAGTGATATGATACCACTATTATGTCCCAAGTGTAGTTTCCATACCTGAACACTTTGTTAATTATGTAATTTAAATTAAAAATTTCAAATTTGAATTACTCCACAAAAAACCTTCTTGGAGTGGGTAAATTGGGGAATTCTTGTGGGAAATTTTACATGAAAGGAAGTGATCAATGGGAAGAAATAAAAGAAATTTAAGAAATTGAATTTCCTCTTTCCTAACACATTTATATCTGGTTCCATTTATGTTTCAGAATCCACTATGCGGAAACCTACTTCCACGCTTCTAGGCAGCGAAACTGTGAAACTAGGAAGAGTAGTTTAGCCTATTTCAACCAGGGGATTATGGAAAATTGCAGAGGGTTGTTACAGTAGTAATATAACATAAATAATATTTAAAAACATCTTTCATAATTTCTTGGTTTTTCTGAGAATTTTTGGATGATTTGAGTTTTTTCGGTAGTTTTGGCCAAGGGAAACCCTACGCAGAAGAGGATCCCAAAAGGTGGTACAAACCCAATGAAATTTCTTTTTGGAGATGGATATGTGAATTTGGGTATTTCAATGACCCACAGGAACTGAAATGGCTTAGTTTTAGTTTACAGAACTCATTTTATATCATATTTAGCAAAACTAGTCACTAAAAGCTAGTAATCTAGCTAAGGTATAAAGAAAGCAGTTAAATCAAGTCAAATAGATTTATATAAAACATGAGAATTATAATATAGGTAAATATAAATTTTATGAACATTTAAAATAACCTATATCATTTCTCCAGCATGACATATTCCTTACATCACTTATATTTGTTCATTTTCCCCCATACATTGATAAAGTAGGCCCTTTAAGGGAAAAATGAGACAAGATTCTTTATGGGAAGGTATATTTCGACCTGATAACTGTAATTTGAAGAATATTATGACATTAAATAATATATATTACATAATTTACTGACCATTACAAATATGCTCCAAAAATAAGGGTAGGAGGCCCGGATCGTGACCAGCAAGGGGCTGTGAGCATTAGTGAAGCTAGGGCTTAACTGGAGCTCGGCATAAACTTGGTGGAGGCTGAAAATAAATCTGTAAATACTTCAATTCCTTCAAGCTAGTGATCCACACTTTCAATGGAAGAAAAGGGGATGGAAGGAGAGGGGAATGGAAGGCTAGGGATCATCTCCCAGTAGTCTGAGGCACAACACTAAGAAGTAATGCTCTCATAAGAATCAGCAATCAAATCATCAACCAAACTGAAGCAATGGGTTATAATTCATATTTTATAGAACTATGGATGATCTTCTTAGTAAGTTGAGGCCAATGGTGACCTGTGAAAGCAAGTCAACCCCATGGGTGACCTAACCCTTGCCACAAAAGCACCCCCTTTTGGAAATTAGGAAAGTAGGACCATGTGGAATTGTTTCCAAGTCCAAATAATCCTTCACAATTAGAAGCTATGCCCTCCCTTAGTTAAAATATGCCACTTTTTATTTATGACAGCTTTCTGCTTTTCCTAGGTCATAAGGAAACTCTTTCTTTCCTTCAAAAACTTCCCTACTTATCTCGTACATTTTTTTTGAGCTCCATAAGAGGAAACCGTGCCCTCCCCTTTGAAATCCTTTCCTATTTTTACCTATGTCTGCTTTTTCTACTTTTAGGCAACTTCCCTTTATTCTCCTTCTTACTTTTTCCATTGACTTTCTTATTTTTACCAAGGCAAGTTGATTAGTTTTCCCCAATGCACCCTCCTGACATGGCATCCTTAATTCCACATCATTATTGTGCATAATAACTAAAATTTATGAAATAAAATTAAATACATGCCTTAGAACAATTATCAGCAAAAATTTATCCTAGAAGGGATAATTAATAACAACTTGAGCCCCTAGGAACTTAGCATGGTCAACACTTTTAATGGTCAATTTGAGGGGACATGACAATCCAGCAACTCATTTTTCTTAGTTTTGAATGTATTTATGTAAAATGAAAAGAGAGTAAAACACCGCCATTTGTCCATGCATATTGAAGGCATATCTTGTTGGGATATAATAAACCCACTTAATGGTTAGGATAAAATATTTAATCATTATTTGATTGATTTCCTACCCACTAGCCTAGATAGTTAGAATCTACTTGCACCACTTGGTAAATACTTTCCATATATACCCAGGAGCCATTTTATCTTGATTCTGGTTTGATCCCATCCACTTAAATGAATTCCCATATTAGTAACTACGCTTTCCTGCAGATTTTTCCTTTAGACTACTTTATTCCTTCTTTTTAGTGGATAAGGTAAAGCTAGTCAACTCGGTAACTACTATCTTTTATGGCCAACTCATCCTCCATGAGTTTCTCTCCATATTCCATGATTAGCAATATTTTCCTTTACATGTCATCACTCACTCATGCCTTATCTAATTCGTGAGATCTTGGTCTAATTAGGAAACTACTTTAGTCACCTATGGGGGTTAATCATATTTAGTAAGCCTGCTTTATAAGCTAGCATGAGTTGTCCCCTAGAAAATCTATTTTCATTTATAAGGATGTATTACCTATGTAATAATATCAATCATCATTCATTGATCATTCCAAATGTGTGTTCATGATTCTTCTTCTTCTCCCCTTATTCTAATTATTTGCAATTCTATGTGAGGTTAATTGTGTGCCTAGATCCTTAGATAGTTTATAGAATTCTTGTTGCCATAAAGGATTTAGAATTCTGACATGGTATCAAAGCCTATGATATCAAATATATACATGACATTATATATTTGGGATCTCATTAATTAATTCTCCCTTTCGTATTTGTAGGTACAACTTCAAATTGATTCAAGAGTATCAGTTCCTCTTATTGCTCCATTCATAAGCTATTCAGAGTGGAAATTGAAGATGATTTCATCTCTAAAGAGACAAGTTCCCTATGATGTTTCTATTGAAGCCGATAAATACTCTTATAAAGATCTAAGTGACTAGTTGAATGACTCTTATAAAGATCTAAGTGACTGGTTGGAGGTATGTGTTTAGCTATTTCTCTAAGCATGCACTACCTTATTGATTATGCTAAGTACCGAAAGGATATATGGACAACATTGGATAGAGTTTTGGGACAACACAATGAGGATACTTATAACAATTTGGAGAGTTCCTCTAGCTCCTAAATGATTCCTATCTCTCAATATGTCTAAGCCTCTATAGTCTCTGATGAAGTTTTTAATGATGAAGAACTAACTCATGCATTTCTCATTGCTACCATTCTCTCTGATTTGAATGATTCCTCTTTCTATCAAGAAGCAAAGGTTTAACGATGACTATTTTCGTATCCCTTGAAGTTGAAGATCCCAATTCATATTCTTATGATGCCAATAATGAATAAGACGTGACTAATGGAGTTGGCATTGCCATTGTTGATGATTCTCTCACACATTCAGTGTTCTTTATGTCTTCTATCATGGATTATAATATCTGTGTGCCATACCTTTCACACTTTGTGCATACCTCTCTCCTTGTTGGTGCTCCACTCAGTGTCTTCTTGGATGCTTCCTTATCTATATCAATTCCTATTTTTTCCATACCACTCACCATACTTGATCCCATGTGCTTTTGCAACTCCTCCTTTGTTCTTGGCACTCATTCTTAGGTCCTCCTTAAATATTTTGAACATCACTCTCTTTCATCCTTACATACTTCTGCCACAGAGGATTATTTATCAGTATATGCTCTAGAAGATTATCTATTTTCTTCTTACGAGTCTACTGATGTTATAGTATGTATTGCTTTGGATACCTTGGAATCTATATCTATCTATGGAGTCTCTAAATTTTCACTCCCTGATCACAATCCTTTTCCTTTTTCCTACATAATCACTTGCATGCCTCCTCTTAGTGTAAATAAAGCTAGATATCTTATGCATTCGCTTGGACACTTATTTCACCTATATAGAGCTGATTTCATCTCTAACCATTTGAATTTCAAGTCGTCTCATCATCTTGGAGCTGATTAAAACTCTCAATAACTTTCAGTCCTCCTTACACATAATTGGATCTCAGTTGTTTTACATAGTCCCAGTTTCCATCTTGCAGATGTTTATGTTTTTTTATCGAGGGGAGCAGATTTTTGTTTTTCCCAAGATGAAGATTCCTCCAGAAATCAACATTTAGTTTGGAGTAGACTCGCATCACTAGAAGTTCAACATTTTTGGTTTGCATTTCATGTCCTTTCTAGAGAGAGTATTTTCCCCATGTGGTTTTTACTCTTTCCTAACTTCTTTAGATAAGATAAATTGTAAAAGGGTGACCATAGACTTGTTGTTGGGCCCTATATGCATCTATATTTCTTATTATTTCAAAGGTATCATCATAAAGTTAGACTTAAGGGTGGGTGTTGGGATATCATAAACCGACTTAATACTTAGGATAACATATTTAATCATTATTTGATTAATTTCCTACCCACTATCCTAGTAGTTGGAATCCACTTGCACCACTTGGTCAATACCTTACATATATACCCTAGGAGTGATTTTATCTGATTCTCATTTGATCCTATCCACTTTATTGTCTGCCCAGATTAGTAACTGTGCTTTCCTATAGATTCTGCCTTTAGAATACTTTATTTATGCTTTCCAATGGATAAGGTAAAGCTAATAAACTAGGCAACTTCTATATTTTATAGTCAACTCATCCTCCATAATTTTCTCTCCATATTCCATTATTAGCAATATTTTCCTTCACACATCATCACTTGTTGATGCCTTAGCTAATTCATAATCTCTTGGTATAATTAGGGAATTTCTTTAGTCACATATGGGGGTTTATCATATTTAGTAAAGATTCTTTATGAGCTAGCATGAGTTGTCTCCTAGCAACTCTATTTTCCTTTAATGTGTGTTCATGATTATTCTTCTTCTCTCCTTATGCTAATTCTCTGTAATTCTTTGTGATGTTAATTGAGTGCATAAATCCTTAGCTTGTTTATAGAATTCTAGTTTTCATCAAGGCTTTAGGATTTTGACACATTCTTACCTTGTATATTTCCCTTCTGCTCCTCCTACCTCCCCTTCTTCCTCCACCCTTTCCTAACCCTTATACTCCTTAAGTTAGCACATCCTTCTCTTCCACATCAATTTGAAAACTTTATCATCCTCCTATATGATTTACCCCTCCTTCATTTACTCTTAATCCTATTGGGAATATAGGGATGACCTATCAAGAAGATAGGCGTGACCTAGTCGCCCCTATCAGCGAGATAGAAGAGACTCGGTCGCACCTATCGGTAAGACAAGAGAAACTTGGTCGCACCTCTCGGCGAGACAGGAGCGAATTGGTCACACCTATCAGGGAGACAAGCGCAACTTGGGTCTCACATGTTCATGATACAAGCGTTCCCAAGTCGTACATGTCAAACATTTTTGCGCGACTTCGGTCTTCAACCAAATAATGAAGGAACCAAAACCCTGTACAAATCTCAATGGTGCAATAAGGGAGTTGAATTCGAGCACGTGAGACACAACCAACCTAAAAGGAACTAAGGAATCCTTTCAAGTGGTCCAAGGAACTCATCAAAGAGGTGTATTAAACTAAGATACAGGGACCTCTGGGTCTATCGTCTAGAATAGATGTGTTGACGTCGATAGAGGGAGACCTACAATTACCAAGGAAATGAGGTTTCCTTGATAGAAGTGCAAGGGGAACAACCAGAGATATGGAAGAATACTAGTATTAAGGCATTGAATGGGGATCAAGGACATGGGAGTATGGGGGACTCAAAATTCCTTTATTCATAGTATGATGATAGGGCTGACCTGGAAACAAATCATACAGACTCATGGGGAGGGGATCATAGCTGTGAAATCAAGGAGATGACTACAATGGGAAAGAATTGGGGAAATAACTTGACTAATGATATCTAGGGGATCCAAGGGAGACTCATTGTAGAGTACTCTGAACAAAGGCAGCCCAATGGGGGGGAGCTTCCATAATGGGAGACTATATGTAATATGTGTGGGTTCCTAGAGACATAATTTTGGTCCTTCTTCATAGTTTGAGTATCTCCAAGAATGGATAGAAGTATGCTCAATATGATGTTATCTCATGTATTTTTGTCAATCCTGATATGGTAAATTCTCGATGGTGTTTTTGTGTTTAGAGAATCTGAAAACAAGAAGAAGACTCCAGTGGAGTCTCTCTTTCGATCAGTAGTCTCGTAAGTTTGAAAAAGGATAAATATGTACAAAGGATATCTCTCCCAGCTGAAAGGGGAAGATATAATTCTTTTCCATAGGTACTCCAACCAAGCCAAAAAAGGTTAAATCTATACTGATTAGACAGACATTCAAATACTTTTATGAGTATGAACAAAACTAAGTTTGCTCGACAATATTTTCTTTGTGAAAGAATTACAAAAGAGCTTAAATACAACCCATACTAAGCTTTTTTTGTAAGTTACGGTCCCAATGTCCGACAAGGAATAAAAGGATACAAAGGGAAACATTCCTAGCTCGAAGGTGCTAGGGTGGTCCTTTTATTTAAATAATCTAAGTAGGCTGAAAAAGGAGATAAATGAGGCCACATAGATGCCATTTCAAATACCTTAATGAGCATGAAAGGAAGCAAGCATGCTCGACAATCTTTTCATTTATTAAGGAGTCATAAAAGAGCTTAACAGAAACTTCGTTATGGTCAGTAAAGAAAGGAGGAAGTGTTCGATGCACCAAAAGAGGTTATGTAGTGAGCATGGATGATATGAAAAAAAGTGGAACACTAGTGGGGCATCCTTGTGGGATAGTGGATGGTGGTAAAATAAGGCCAACTTTGCAGTATGGATGGAGCAAATGGCTTGTGAACATGTTGATACATACAAGATTAGATTTGTGTGGTGACACATAAATCGAGGTGACTTAAGGAAATGGCCCAAAAAATCATACAGAAATCACAATAAATGGGTCTCATGAGTAGACAGAGGATGGAAAACTAAACCTAGTGGTGCGGTCTACATGAAAAATGAACACTAGATGACTCTGTAGTGCACAGAAGAAAGAGTTGATCAAATGGAGGCCTATAAACAGGGGGACCACATGACACATGTCATTTTCACTATTCATTGTTGAGTTGGAGTGGAGGGACCCAGACCAAAGCTGTCGATTTATTCTAATTGTACTGGTGATTTTCTCACCTATCCCATCAATTTCATTGGTTTACTTTTCTTTTCTCATTCTGAGGGCCTCGGCCGAGTCCAAAGGGTTCGTGGGGTCGGTTCACACTTTTTGATGGAAAAGGCATGACCCATGTTGCACCTATAAGGAAAATAGGCACAACCTGATCACACCTTTCAGGGAGACAGGTGTGACCTGCGTCATACCTGTTCAGGAGACAAATGCGCCTAGGTCGCACCTATCAGGCATTTTTTCCTGACTTGGTTCGCACAAAAAGGTCCGACAAGCACGACCTAGCATAGAATGGAAATTTTTATGTGGCTAGTTCTGAAAGGGAATTTGTTGATGTACAGGTTTCCTAGAGTATGGTGGTGACAGAGAGACATCGGGGACCTCACATATGATTTGGAGGAGCATGGAGCAGTACATGATACACTCGCCCAATGTGGTCTATTGAAGTTCTTCCAGATCTTGTCAATGCCTTCATCCAATATATTGTTGAACAATATTGTGATCTTTTGGGATCAAGATTCAGAATGTTTTATCATCCAGGGTGAGTGATTGGAGATCACCCTCTGAGACATCTATTTTATTACTGGTCTCCCACTAGTGGGCGTGATCGGTGATACCTTGCTGAAGCTCCCGAGAGGGGTGTTGATGGATGACCTATGTGACAGGAACTGTTATTCCTCAACTTATGTGCATATGTCATACATATTGGTGTGAGAAATAAATATTATTGAGACTTGAGCAATGGCATCAATGGTGTTGTACATACTGCGATCGAAAGGTCCGCACAAGATTTTAGGTGACCAGCTATTGAAGGTCGAGAGTGTACAAAGGGGAACCTACTATGGGTGGGCCTAGATGTTTTTTACAGTGGTTCAGTGTGGGATGACCCAGGCCATCTTGGTGGGTGGGGATTTTTGTTTCCCCTCCTTTTTGTGCTCATTTTTCTTCAAGATACTACCTACATTATGACTGCATATGGAGGTGCATGAGGGGGACCTCATAAGCTTCACATGAGGATATGGTGCAAGATGATGATCAGAGAGGGAGGAGGCTTGGTGGGTCGCTTCTTCACCTGGGATGTTTTTGCACTGTGTCGGAAGCTGTCGATTCTCATAGCTCACTATACATACACGAGGATGGACTACTAGGGAGACCCAAAGATGCCTCAACCTCCAAAGCAAGTATGGGCACTTGATGGTATGTATACATGACCCTATGTGGTTTTAGTTGAATATAGTTTACTAGAATAGTGGTATCTAGATCATGTGTGTGATAGATATTGATGACATAATTTATGCATGTCTAGATGTGAGACTGTACCATCTAGCGATGTACCAACAGTGCAGGGGAAGGGTGGAGGGGTTATATCTACTTGCTCATGGGAAGAGGAGGTAGCAAAGTGTGACATTGGACTCACTCTGGCTCGACGTGGAGTGGTTATTGGAGGGGGTCACCAACTCATGATAAAAATGATGTAAAACTAGAAAGAAAAACTATGATACAAGGGTATGCATGGTGGGAAAATTTAACCATAGAGCCTCTTGAGGTACATCCCATTGTGGGGATTCTTCAAGAGGATAATTCCAATGTCAACAAGGATCTATGCCCCCTTGTCGAGACATCATCGGATGACATAAGGGCCATACCACATGGATTCAAAATTCCCTTTGTGAGTCTTATCATGGGCTTGGTCATAGATGATGAAAAGGCCCCCCTCACTAAATGTGGGTGGGTGGATGTGGGAGTCATAATGGGACTTTGACCTGGTATTTGTCGCTTCAATCATTTGGAGAGAAGCGTGATTTTCCTCATGGGTTCATTCAAGCATAAGTAGGCATTTTTCCAATGGTAAAGTATCAGGTATAAGTTCGACGGCAAGGCAAAGTGATGGAATCTGGCATTCAATGGGAAGAATCAAATCCTCACTGTGAACTAAATGGAATGGGTTAAAACCAGTGGTTGTTTCCAATATCTCTCCATTGTCATGAAAGTGGTGCAGGGATAGATCTGGGGGATGTTCCACGGATAAGGACAAGAACAGGATACTAGAAGTAGAGATCATGTAAATGGTATTACTAGTGTCCAAGGAGGAGGCTGGAGGGTTATCTCCTTAAGGACAGTGATTTTGGACTCATAGGAGTGCTTGCGAAGGCCACTGAGGAGTGACCGATACTCGGGAAATTTTGGGAAATGGTGGGAATAATGACCATATATGACACAAACTACACATTGTGGTTGGTTTGTAGAGATTTGGTTTTAACCACATGTATGGTTAGTACATTGAAAACTAGAGCGTCATCGGTATCAACTACATTGTGCATGTGGGTGCTATAGGAAAATCGAGACAATTTTGTGTCATGTGGCCTTGGACATCACATAAAGCACATGTAGGAGGATGACATGGTTCTGTCATCCTTTTGGGCATATTTTCCCTTCATGGGAGGATGGGGGAAGTAGTAGAGATAGAAGCAATCATTTGTGTACCAGGAAGTGGGTGTGACATCATCTCAATAGGTTGGATGGGAGTTAGCATGATCTATGGAGTTGAGGGAGGGGTGGGTTGAACTAGGTACCACATTGGAATACCCAAGGTGAAGCCCGAACGATTGAGAGTAGCCACAACTGGCTTATTGATAATTCTAGAAGGTGGAAAAAGAAAGGGGATCATGTGTACAGGGAATGAAACCTAATAATTCCTAGAGGTCTGTGGTTGAGGTTGTGACTAAGGTTACAAAGAGGTCGAAATGTTACCAGTCCTGATAGTGCACAAATCTAATATGTCATTTGGTCAAGGAGGAGGTGGTAAGGAAGAAAATGTGTCTATCAAAGGAGTGATGGAAAATAGGCCAGGGCCAATGGAAGACATGGAAGGTATGGATACATATCGATGGCAGTGTTGATCATAGGGAGGACATAATCCAGGGTGTCTGGTCCTTTAGGATCATAATACATCAGTTGGCCGAATCATAATACATCAGTTGGTCGACAGTTGCAATATTCCAATCATGGGGGAATATCAAGAGTCAAAAGATGGTACAAGCAAATGATCGCATTGCATACATATAACTATGTCCAAGTAGGAGGTTGTAATCGATTTTTCCATTGACAAATTGAATGTCAATCAATAAAGTTTTACTATCCAACTCAATGGGGACATTCGTGACAATGCCTTAGGGTTGAGCAACACGACCATTGTAGGCGCGAAGGGTAGTTGTGAAAGTTTGAAGGGTTGGGGATCCAATTTTATTAGCAAACAAAGGTTGAAATAACATAGGTGTATTCCCCCTCATCGATGAATGACCAAATTTTAAATAGTGACTGGAACCTAGAAGGTGACGGATGATTGCATCCAAGGCTCTTCTTAATCAAATTCAAAAGTGATCAACCAAGTATAGGAGGGATCAAAGGCACCTAGCACTGATAGTAAGGATTTACATTGTGAAGGATAAGTTATGAGGACTTCGAGAGTGGACATGGATGAAGGAGGATGGGCCAAGTCATCGACAATACTGTAACTAAAAGTGGCTCTGGAAGTGAGGTTGTTCGTGACATGATGCAAAGGGAATCGTGGGACTTTGGAAGTCCCGTCCATAGGGGGTCTCCGGAAATATAAATAAATATCAAGTGATGTGGAAGTATATGTCATGGAGGGATTAATAGTCTCTATGGTGGATCCATATTGGTTTCATCAATTCTATAGGTTGAAATTGGACAATAAATTCATAAGGTGATGGACACTGGGATTAATGGGTTGATCCACGAAAGTGGTTGTAGTTTTTTGTGGTACCAAGGGTTGGGTTGCAACCATCCCTTGATTTGTTAAGGGGTTCTATAGCACCATAGGTAGAGGACCTTATTGTGTTGGGTTTGGTTGTGTCGAAGTAGCCTCGTTTGGGTCATGTTGAGTATCAGTTTGTAGTATGGCATACTCTATTCATATGGGGACACTTATGTGTATAATTACTCTAAGTGTTACAAATGGTGCACATATGGTTAGTTAGAAACTGAGGGTTCATCCCAGGTCTAGATGGACATTAGGGATTCTATGTAGGGGGATTACCTGATTTGTTCTTAGGAAAGTTGGGTTGTTCACCACCTCATTGAGGTTGGTTTTTTCCCTGATTCCTACCCCTCTTTCATCTTCCCTTCCCTTGTTGGTTATTGGGGGTTGGTTGATTAGGGAGGTTCTTCTAAGCATAGACTTATCCTTATAGAACAGGAGGAGTTGGGGCCAGAGAAGGTGTAGGTTGCACAGGTTGTGGGTAGTAGGCAGGGACAGCTGTAGGGGCTGCAAACACTACAACAAATCCTAGAATTAGCGTCCCATTTAGTGTCCATTTTTAGTGTAATTTTTTTTTTACATTGAGTGGTCAAACTAGATGCTAAATGGGATGCGTCATGGACAGAACTTAAAGCATCCCAAAAAACGTCTCTTTTTTCTTCTTAAATAGCATCCTTTATGACGTCCAAAACAAGGTCTCTTTTTTTGCTTCTAGAATAGCGTCCAACTTTGCTTCCTAAACAACATCAATTTTTTCTTCCAGAATAGTGCCCAAATTTTCTTCCTAAACAACATCAAGGTTTGCTTCCTAAATAACGTCTTCCTAGTGAGTGTCCACGTTTGCTTCTTAAATGACACCCATGTTAGCACCATATTTGCATCCTTAATAGCACCATGTTAGCATCCAAATTAGAATCCAATTTTGCTACCACTTTAGCATCCCATTTTGCACCATGTTTTACTTCCAAATATGTGCCAATTTTTGCTTCCAAATTTGCACCAATTTTTTATTCCTTTTTTGCATCATGTTTTGCTACCAAAATGACGCCAAATATTTTTTCTATTGTTGCACCATATTTTTCTTCCTATGTAGCGCCATGTCTTGCATCCTTTTTAATGCCTAGTTTCGCGTCTCTCATGTTTTGGTCACTAATTTAGTCGTTTTTAGTATTTAACCGATATTAAAATATCATTAGGGCATGGAGGAATCGAACCACAAACCTCCTTCTTGTAAGGCAGGTGCTCTTCCATTGAGCTAGAACCCTTCAGGAATTTGAGAACCTAACTTATAGAGTCCTCTATAATGGTAAAAAGGATCAATACACAACTTTGAGTATCTAATGGTTGAACAAGGCAATAGAGAAAGAGGCTTTTGTAATACTAGAAAGGACACTCATCAACATCAACAATGTTGCATGTATCAAAATATGACAATGTAATAGTACCAATTTGGTTACCTAAAATCATGTAGCTTGGGCATTCTGGTTATATCAGGACTTGATAAGCCATGTGATTAGCAATACACATTAGTGCATGCACATGACCAAAGAAAAAGGAAATGTTCCACCAGTCTAGCTAGCAGCCAAATTATGACAGCCTAGTTACAAACATGTAATATCTTGCACTTTATTCTAGTAGACAGACAATTCTACTGCTGGTCCTAGCTACATGTGATTACACATGATATAAGTTATAACTTATGTACCAACATAGTTACCTACATAAGATCAGTTCTAACAGAGTGGGGAAACAAGAGTGAAAACAAAGAGAGTGTTCCTTGAAACAAATTTTATATCATTGCAATGAATTGTGAATTGTCAATTCAAGCATTTAAAAGCATGAGAATTGAGAATTAATTGCAGAATGCATCTGGGAAATAGCATGAGTGCTATAAGGAAACCTAATTCAAATGTCTTTAAATATTTGTAAGGCGTAGCAGGAATAGACCACTCACTAAATATGTTGGGGGGTGGTGGTTGAAGGTATTATGGAAGGAATCTTCACTGGAAACGAAATAAACTGAGAATCTACAATATCTTCCTGAACATAAAAAATGGCAAGTACAAAGGAGTAATGTCGCTGAACTACACTGAGTGGATAATGGTACTTGTTATGATGAAGGGATCAAAAAGAAAGTTTAGAGAAAAGACTAGTACCATTTATAAAATACTGACCATTCCAAGAACTCCCTATGAATGTTTTGTTGGCATCCATTTCTTGTCATTTTCTGGGAACTTTTCTAGGTTGTATCCTTCAGGAGATGGGTCATTCCCATAAAACAAATGAAGTAACAATAATTTCATCCTGTAGAGCATATTTTATGCCCTCATTTGGATATAAAGGAAACAAGCATAAAGTTTAAGAAAAACCAACAAGAAGCTTAGGTTAGTCTCACCTAATATATTTCTAGTAATCAAATACTTAACAGAAGTCAACTATGATAATTCATCTAGTTATCAATGAGAAGCTAAAGTTACCAGGATATAGATAGATATATGTACATACATGAGAACAAATTGGATACAATATGGTTGGATATGCATATATAAAAATACATGTAAAATATGTGTGAGCATGTAAAATACATGTATTTCCTAATATTTCCAGAGTTTTAACAAAGTATTTCCCTTGGCTTAATGTATTTCCTAATAAAATGCTCTACAAAAATAGCTATTGACCCATTTTCCATTTTTCATATGGCATAGAGTTCCTATTCAAAATGTTCTTAAGCTCATAGCTTGGCCCAATGGAAGGTTGCTATCCTCAGTGGGGGTTATTGAATAGTTAAAAAATGTATAGCTGTGTTTTTTTCAAAATAAGGCCCAAATACGTACAACTGACAAAGGTTTTCATAATTTCATATAAACTAAATGTGTACCTCATGAATATGACCTCGATTTTGAAAAATCCTATCCTCTTATGTTCCAACAGCCTGAATGA
>LPNX010965081.1:180971-259817 GCA_001517045.1 Pseudotsuga menziesii | reverse complement strand
AGGAATTATGTATGAAGTCTAGAATAGTAAGGAAAAAGGCTACTCCATATACACTTCAATGTAATAAAGTTTCATAAAGGATCAAGAGGACGTTGCTCAAGAAGGAAAGAAGTGTGCTCAATGGTGCAAGGTTCTCACAGATATTATGGGTAGAGGGAGTGGATAATACATGTTACTTCTAAATCACTTCACCTACATCAAAACTGGTTGACAAAACTCCACATGAAGCATGTATTAGTAAAAATTCATCTCTTGAACATCTCATAGTCGCTTAAATGTGCATGTTCTAAAGGAAAATGAGAATGCGTTGGATAATAAATATGAAAAATAGATATTTATTTGTTATAAAGATGGTATAAAGGGTTATAAATTTTGGAGCCTAGTAACTAAGAAGACTATTTATAGTAGGGATGTTGTATTTAGAGAGGTTAGAGTTCCTCCCAAACAGGAAGTCCAACCCAATAAAGAAGAGATGAATACAATAGAGTTTGAGTTGGAGGGTGATGAACCTAAATGAAAAAAATAAGATGAACCATAAGAGGAAGAGAATCAAGTTCCATCCTTAAGAATACCTATTCATGAAAGAAGGAAACCTAGTAGGTATATCCCACTTGATTTCTGCTCTAATTTTTCTTTAGCTATTACTGATAATGACCCTAGATTTATTAGGGACATAGTGGATTCAGAGGATAATAAAACTTGGAAGAAGGCACTTGTTGAAGAAATGGATTCCTTGGATAAGAATATGACTTGGGATCTAGTTTAGTTTCCTTCTATAAGAAAACTAGCTAGTAGAAAATGGGTGTTTAAGAAGAGTTTTAATGTAGAAGGTAGGGTGGATAAGTACAAATATCAACTAGAAGATCAGGGATATTCCTAAGTGAAGGGAACTGATTTTGCTGAGATGTTTTCTCATGTTTCTATAAAGTTAACTTCTATTAGATTTTTTTGTCTCATTGTTGCTACTTTTGATCTTGAAGTATAACAGATGGATGTGAAGACACCATTTATGCATGGTGATTTGGAAGAATAAAACTACATGAAAAATCCATAATGTTTTGCAGTAAATGGAAAGAAGGAGTTGGTTTGCAAATTGAAGAAGTCCTTATATGGATTACAACAATCACAAAGAATTTGATATCAAAAAAATGATACTTATATATTGGGACTCAGTTTTTCAAGAAGTAAAGATAATAACTATGTGTATTCCAAGCAGGTTGGTGATGATTTTATTTACGTGGTTTTGTATGTTGATCATATGTTGTTGATTGGAAACAACAAGGAAATTATCAAGGATGTCAAAGAATAGATGTATTCTATGTTTGATATGAAAGATCTTGGTGCTGAAAATTTTACTAACTTGGGCATGGAAATTAAAAGAGATCAAGCCAAAATAATACTTTGGTTAAGTCAGAGGAAATATGTTGAGATAGTATCGTAGAGGTTTAATATGTTGGAATGTGAAACAGTAAGGTACCTAATCCTACAGGTGTAAATTTATATGCAAATCATTGTCTCGAGGCATAAGAAGAAGTAGAAGACATGCTATGTGATCCCTATTCTAGTATTGTTGAAAGTTTGATGTATGATATGGTATGTACTAGACCATACATTTCCCATGTAGTGCCATAGTTTTAAGTAGATATATGTCAAAACTAGGGAAGGAACATTGGACAACAATAAAGAGGGTCCTCACATATTTGCATGGAACTTTAAGCTATGCAATACACTACTAATAAAGGCATGTAACTCTTAGGGATGTAGATATAAAAGGGTTTGCTGATGTAGGCTGAGTAGGAGACCTTGATCACATAAGATCTACAAATGGTTATGTTTTTAGCTTATTTGGTTTAGCAATCAATCAAATGAATAAAATGCAAGGTGTAATTGTATTGTCAACTACATAAGCACAATAAATTGTAGCCACTTACGGAAGTAGGGAAACCATATGATTGCAAATATTGTGTTCAAGTGTTGGTTTCATTTAGAAAGAAATGAGAATACATTGTGATAGAAAAAGTGCAATTTTTTTGGAAAATAACCCTGCTTGTCATTCCAAGACAAAGAATATTGATGCCCGGTACCATTTTGTTAAAGACATGGTTGAGAAAAACAAATTACTATTGGAGAAGGTTGATGCCTTGAAGAATTTCAAAATCAATGACAAAGTGTGTTAGTAATGAAAATTTATCTTGGTGTAGAGAATCAACGGGTATTGTTTTGTGTAGTTGTCTTTATGAACGCTTCCCCTTTAACACCTTGTTTCAAAGAACACAACAAGTACAAGAATGTTGGGCATGTGTTGTAGTGCTTGTAGCTTCCTAGAGAAAAAGGGGGTTAGGGAGGGATAATCAACCCCCCTAAATAGGGGGCGTGGGGGGGAAAATCCCATGAAAGTAATTTTTTGGGTTTGTTTTTGGTATGTTTGGGATATTTTCAACACATGGTTCTACAACCCATTGTAAACTAATTATGGTTAAGGATTTGAGGTTGTAAAACCTGAATTAGGGTTTTGGATGCTATAATATTGTATTGTAAATAGAAAATAAAATACAATGAGATAGAGAGTGGAGAAAGTCTTAGGAGTATTGGTTTTTCAAGTTTGGGTTTCCAGGGTAAATCTATGTGTAATGTGTGTGTAATCCATTGTTAATTGTTGTGTTCTAGATTATTTTTGGCATTGTTTTTATTTACATAGGTTTATCATAGTTCTTCAAATTAAAAAGAAATTTGGTAGCAACCAAGGGAGGAAAAGGCTTGAGAAAGCTTACCAAGCTAAGAAAAGGAGGAAATGCATTAAAAAAAACTATAACTTTCTCCATTAGAGTCAATTTAGTAAGAAATAAGTTATTTTCTTTCTACAAAAAGAAAATTAGAATCATAATAAAACCCAATTTATCTTATACTTGTAGAAGCTAAAACCTTATAGTAACTCCCAAGAAAATAAAAATTATTGTTGGGTTTAAACCCTTCTAAAATATATGCCAACCCTGAAGTGGTAGAGAAATTCCAAAAGTCTAATTGGATGGAGTAATTCAACAAACTTGGAGGGTATGATGATAGGATTGCTTTAGAATTTGCAAAAAAAAATTCAACACTTGAAGGGGCAGGAGTGTGCATCAATGGTGAGAGGCATTCAAATTAAAGTGGATGAACCTACATTGGTAAGAGTAATAGGGATCCCTATTGGGATTCCCAGGGTAAATTATGAAAGACAACTTTCCTTATCAACCAAGAGACTTTAGCCAATATGAGAGGGTGGAAGAAACATAAAATGGGGTATAAAGAAGAATTATGCCCAAGTCTTTGGATGAAATTGTTCCACATATCATGATATGCATCACATGCAAAGATGAGAACAACATGGTCCACACCTACTATTTCATAATGATACAATATCTTAGACATCAAATATTACCAAAAAATAGAGAAAAACCTAAGAATTCCTTACTTCCTTAGATAATCCCTTTAGGAGTCAAGTGCTAAGGTGTGGGTAGGGAAAATATATGCCCTGGCATATTATGGACTGATAAATCTTATTGTTTAGGATGCACTAATAAGGAAAGATTATTTAGTAACATGGTACAAGTTCCTAACCATAAATAAAGAATATTTTTTTACCTTATAGACCGATAAAATTCAAGGAATAAAAACAAGTGAGTCAAGAAAGAAGAAGAAAGATATGGCTGGTAGAAAAAAAGGTATATGCAAGAAAAGGGCACATAGGAAGTCTAGCTATGAAATAAAAGAAGAAAGAGCCTTTGATAAGAAAGAAGAGCAAGAGGAGGATTCTGCTAGGTTAGAGGAAGATACCAAGGATATAGAAACTACTTTGGTATATATGGGTACACTCCAAACCATCCCTCTAAAAATCACTACTAGGACCCCATCAAAAGAGTCAAGAAAAACCATGATGCAAAGAAATACATACCAAGTAGCTATAAACTTGGCCATCCAAAAGAATACAGCTACTGTAGATTTTGAAGAAGATAATACACCTCCTAGAACCCAAAGGGATACTAAGGAGTCCTATGAGAATATTCAAACAAAGAGGGAGAGTCTAGGATGAAGTATATCCTAACAACAATTAGAAAAATCTAAGGAGGATTTAAAATGGAAGATTGTTGCAACAAGAAAATATAAGATAGATACCACAATCACATACGAGTCAAGGACATGGTTTGTGTAGCATTTTTTAAACTCAAAAGAAAAATCATATACTCAAGACACAACACCTAGATGGCATGAAGTAGTTAAAGGAAGATAATGAGGAACTCAAAGTTGTACTAGAACATACAATAGAGGAGGTTGAAGATAATGCATAGAGGATTGAATAATTTAAGTAAAGTATCCATTAAACTATGGATACAATATACAAATCGGTTTCTTGTAATTCCCCTACAAGAACCTACACATTTCTATAACTTAAGGAGAAATGGCTGAAGTTTTAGTTTAAACAACTTGCCAACCACCTCACCCTTGAGCTGGAAAGTCATAGAGAATTTACAAAATCATACTAGCATAGTAATGAGGATGAAAAAATCAGATTTGCGAATTTTTTGTTGATAAAGTTTCTATGTCGCACCCATACAGGCGGTCTGGCAATCCTGATGTGGGGCATGTGCAACTCAAGTATTTTTGTTGCTAGATTAAAAAGAAGTGGAAATAATTGTATAATTGAAAAAATATAAGAAATAAGAGGTAGGTAGACACTTATGGATCAGAGTAGAAATGACTAGGCTTGAAGAGATCATAAGAAAGCACAAAACCTTAAACTCTAATGGATACTTGGAACCACTCATAGAGGAGAATCAAAGAAACATATTGGCCCACTATCAGATGGAGATAAAGGGATAAAAAAAAGGCAAGTCACACTTTCTTTCATATATGGAAAGAACTTCCTATCGACTTAAATAAATTGGATCCCCACTCATCAAATAACTTGAAATATTCCCTCTTTAGGTAACAATTATACTCAAGGATAGTGAAAATAATGAAGCTCAATTGGATTGGGTTGAAATTTAAACACTATTTTCTCCTTCATCCCATCTCCAAATAGGAATTAAATGAAAAAGGAGAGAGGATAAAATGGATGGAATAATAACACAATGCATGTTATCACAAAGTGGTAGAAACCACCCATATAGTAGGATATGATCTTAGACAGACTCTAGATGCAAACCAACAACCATGACAGAAAGGATGAGCAGGAAGAAGATCATTTTTTGAGAATGTTGTTTTGTTACATAGGGTCATGCGAAACCTTCATTTAGGGGGTGATGATGGGACTCTATAATCATCGATATTTTAGACATTTTTTTTATAAGCAATTTGACACCCTTTGTCTTAATCCTTGTCTATCTATGATAATAAATATTCCTTGGGGGTATTATGACATTACTCATTTTATTATGAATAGGGGTGAATCCATGAAGATGGGTAACGCTTTTTGTCCAAATGTGATGGTGAAATTAGATTTTTTACTCATTTATTGAAACAAAGGTCTCAAAACCCATATATGTCTTGTGAATTCCGACATGCAATGAAAAAACAAATTGTCGGGAATTATGTTGTCTTATATATATATATATATATATCTGTGTGCGTGTGTGTGTGTGTGTGTGTGAAAATCGCATTTAATGATATATATTTTCTTGTAAATTTCAGGAAAAGTTAACAAGTGGCTTCTGTGCACGTAAAATATTTTAGTGATAAATGCATCATTTTTTAATAAAAAAATATGAACATAATTTATACAAAATGCACTAGGGCACACATATTTTTTTGAATTTATGTTTGAAAAATTTATATTTTTATTAATTTTCGAAGCTCACTATTGAAAATTTTAATCACATTGTGTACACATGTGTGTGCACGTAAAAACATTTACTAGTTAGAAACATTGAAAAAACAAAAAATACCTTTTTGAAGAGGACGTATTGATTTGGGGTGTATATATATATTTTAAATTTTTAGTTATGTACTTTTTATGTTGTTGATTTTTCTTTGTGCTAATTCGAAGTTGTGGACATGGTTTTGTAAGTGTAATTTTGAAAGAAAATAAAAAAGTATTATCATATGAACTTAAAAACCCATAAATTATATTCCAATGGATAGACAATTCATTGAAGAATCCATCGGTATGAAGTCCACCAGCTAAAGTGTATCTCATGGAAAGATTTAATCTTGTCAAAGAGGCTAGTAAAATTAAATTTGTAGGAAAAAAGGATAAAATCCTATTTTAAATCCCTCGATCAAGTTATTAACTCGATCAAGATTTTTAAAACCCCCGATTGAGGTTTTGCTCACTTCTTTTAATACCTAGATCAAGTGTTTATTTGTAGTTAAGTCAAAATATCAATCATTCTATTAGCTCGATTGAACTAAGAGCTCAATATAGATTTTATAAACCTCATTCGAGCATTTAAAAATGCTCGATCGAGCTAGTAAGTTCAATCAAGCTTTTATCTTGATGACCTTTTTCTCATCAATTTGGTTTACTTCCTATACTCTACTAATAGTGTGAATTAGCTACCCACATTTTCCATTTAACGAACTAAATTGTAAAAAATATCTACAAAACACACAAATAAAAACTCAATTTTATCATTTGTAACACCATTTTAAGCCTCATGAGTGTTCTAAATACTTCAAATGAAATTAGGCATTTTCACTTCTTATTCACCATAAACATGGGAAACAAGAAATATCCATGCAGGGAATATGATGTGATCAAATTAATGAAGAATAAATATGGAAAGGATAAGGAGGTGATCAACAACATTAAGAGAGCAACAAGAAGAGGATGAACATCAACCTTTGGTGGATTCAGATCCAATTGAGGGTGATACCAATTTTTTTCTTAATTCGTTCTTCAAATGCTAATTATATTAAACATGTTTTTTAATTCTTACCTCTTACCCTATTATTTCAATTATCATGTTTCAAAATTAATTACAATTATCACGTTGAAATTAGTTACAAAACTATCATGTTGATTAATTAGTATTCATTGGATTTTCAAGATATTATATGATTCATGTACTACACATGAAATATAAATTTAATTTACTTAATTTATTATTGGTCACAATTAATTTTATGTACTAAATAGTGTAGTGAAATGTTCATGCATGAATTGGGTGTTAATAGAGATATTATTGCATAATAGTGTAATTAGTATTAATCTATATAGCAAAATATTGTGTGTTCTCAAAATTTCCATATAGTGTTAAACTTTATTCATATCAATGAGAACTATAGAACAACTTAAATCCAAATATGTATGTGAAAAAAAACAATAAGTTAGAATTACCTTGCAAATTTTTATTTATGTCCATGATTCATCCTTAAACTAGAGGTAATGTGCGTGCAATTTCACTCATAAAATGATAGATCATGAGACATATTGTAAATTACTTCCTTGGGATGGATGTTGGAACAAAATGTGAGAATACATTTAAATTTTAGATTAAAAAATTATTACATAAATTTAAAATTAAATAATTGCAAAATTTCATACATAGGTTTGTGGGCCCATTTGTAAGTTCCTTGAAAATATCTTCACTTTCCATTTAATAGAGTGTTCACAAAGTTCACTTAAATTTTAGATATGTAATACTCCATGTACAATAGATATTGTAAAATTGTTAAACATATAATGACACACATCTCCTTTTAAAATGTAACATAGGTTTAATAAATTAGGACCTCTTAAGATATAAGAAAACCATGTGTTTAATCAATTTGGTAATTTCATTTTCACTTAAAACGTTAATCTTATTCTCTATTTAATTTAATAAAAAAAAAATGGTTAGTTTTTATATATATTATATTAATGAATAAAATATATATATATTTCTTATATATTATTTAAATTTGGAGTGATTTATGCCATTTGAATTTATAAGTTTTAATACTTCAATGTGTACGTTAAGATGTGGAGTGATATATTCCGATTATTAAATTAGTAATATTTATATAAATTAATTTGATATTTTTCAATTAAAAGTCAAAGCATATTTAATATCATCTAGAAGTTTATTTAATGTAGATTACTAAATTTTATTATTTTAAAATATAGAAAGTAGGAATTTGTATTGCCATGTATGTTCATAAATTATTAGATTTAAAAGTACCCTTTTGTTATTGTGCACAATCTTAAATTGAAAGTTTACATGTTTTAAATAAATCAATTAACCATAAACTATGTTATATGATAGTTAAACGAGTGAGGTTGTGTGGCTTTATAATTCTTTTATATCATGTGAGTATAAATATGATTAGTCACTCTTTTGAAATGTTTTAAAAAAGGTTTGCATCATATTTAGTTATTATTTAACATGCACATGTATAGAATAAATATAATTTAAATTAAATGGATTATTTTTTAGTAATGACATCCCCTTATCACTCCACTAAGCAAAGAAAGTCATTAAAATATAAACCACAATAACTTAATCCAACCAACATAATTTATTCACAGGAGGGCACAGAATACTTTGTTAGTATAAGCTAGGATTGTTGGGCTAGGAATCCAAATAGTGTCAAGCAATCATTTCTCATTTGAAATATAGTTCTTGTCTATAAGGAACCTTTAAAACCCCTTCATCATCAAGTGGAAAAGAATTCACACGTAAAGAGGAGCCATGCCAAATGAGGTTAAACCTAAGGTATTTTGTTTTTGTTCTCTCAGGGGGGCTACCCACCACTTGTTTGTGACTTGTTTAAAAGAGGTGACACAATATTGTTCGAGGGATAATTCTCCCTCAACTATTGATGAAAGTACTTAGTGACTAAAACACATGATATCTACCCTATAGGTTATTATCATGGGATGTCAATGGTACATGGATCAGAGTTTGTTGGCCATTGGTACCACTTATAGCGCCCATAATTATAATCAATCATTTGTTACCTTTGTGGGTCAATGTCTTAGGTGGGTTCATAGCCATTGGCACAAGAGCCTTTGGAAGTCTCGGTTACAATTTGAGTGGAAGGATCGGTTACTATATAGATATGGAACAAAAATCCGATTCTAACATGACAATAAATATGGACAAAAAATCAAAGAACATAAGGTATATAGTGATCTCTATAATAGAACTATGAAGAGATAAAACAAGTGAAAAGTGTATTTGAATTCAAATGGCATGGCTAGCAAAAGAGAAAAAAAATTGAAACATGATCCCAAGTGGAGTTGGAATGGATTTCATTATGGCACTAAGAGTTCTAGGAAGTCCAAGTAAAGTTACTTTTGGGACAATATTGACTAAGGGAAGGAAACAATATAATATAACAATGATATTATTACTATGAATTGGAATTAGGAATGAAAAATTTAGGCTTGGATATAATTTCTCAAGGTAAATGGAGAAATAAGACTATGTCAGCAATGTGCATGTACATGAAACTCAAATTTAGGAAAATATTGTTGCATAGTCAAATTGGCCTTGAGGATAGTTGGATATTGTTTAATTTTGTGAAGTTGGTTCCTCAGTCCTAAAATAAATCAAATGTGAAAGAATATTACAAATCGGAGAGAAGCAATACCGTAAATTATGATCAATAATTCATGGAAAATTAAACACACATGAGACCAATCATTGGAAGAATAAATTTGCATCCATTAAATAGTAAATAATATGTAATACAATGGAATTACAAATATGAGAATACGAATTCGTAACATAGGATTCGAATCTACCAACCTGGACTGACTATGAAGCTAACTCGGTGTGGGAAAGTCACCACTAGAGCTTTCTAATACAACTCAAGATCACTGAATCAATTCAAGACTAGTTAACTGATGTAGGTAGGTGAGCAAATGTGTCATACCTCCCTTAAAGAATGCAAACTTGAGGATAACAAAGAGTAAACTAACTGATTGGAATCAGAGCATAACTGAACATAAATGAACACCGACTAGAGTCAACTACTGGAGACTACTGGTTCCACTTGGAGTGGGTTCCTAAATTATAGGGCTTGGTCCCTAGACCTCCTAAACTCATGCAGCCATGCACATTGAGTGTTATGTGGCCCCCATGTGAGCCCCTCGCGACACTAGTGAAGTGGAAATGACCTCCTAAGCTAGGAAACGAAAAATATACTATGGTGGTCAAGGGAGGATTATTTAATAATCCTAACACCTCCTCTTAATCCTAACTTGGACAACCTGGGCCCTAGAAACTAAGACCAAAGGTCACCGATACAATCTAAATGCAAAAATGACTTCTTAATAACCGAGGAAATGGGGAAAAAATCATGGGACCCCCCCCTCCCCCTCAAAATAAGAAATGGATCCAAGATCAAGCTTTCACATCAAGAGAAAATTTATTCTTGAATAAAAAACTTGTGAAAATATTTCTGCAATCTACATCTTTATGCAGCAGTAATGCAGTGTGATGGTTCTTGTGTGCTCTAGTTTTTTGGTACTGTGCATGCGAACCTATCCACCTTCTTCCAATCTGATGACAAATAGGAGAATAAATGATTCCTTTGTCTCTTATTTCTGGAGGAAGAGTGACATGATCCAATTTGTTCTTTAGTGAGAAGAATTGTTGATCAAACCTTACCATCATAAAGCATCTTTCTAGGAGTTTGTAGCACCTCTTTGGGAGGATTGGATTTTCTTGACATAATGCAAGGATTTATTTTTGAAACTGAGATCTTGTTCTTCTTATGTCAATTGACTCTCTAGTCATGTTCCTAGCAGCCTCAATAACCTTTTTATCCCATTTAGGAATAATATTGGGAGTAGGGGCTAGATCTGGATATGGATCTGATTGAACTTCAACTTCAATTCCATAAATTGATTCAACTTGGTCCTCTACTTTGGATTCCAAATTTGAAACATTAATGGAAACATTATCACATGAAAAATGTTTAGGTAGTATGAATTTACCTTCCCTTTCAAATGGCATCTGAGATGGAACTGGATCTGAGTATGACAGAAACTGTGAGAATTCATATTCCTTGGAGGCATGGTTTGCAACACATTTCTCTATAAGCTTCCCACTTGATATATCTGATATCTCCACTTAGTTAGGACCAAATACCACTTGCTTTGGGGAGCCTGTATGAGTCATTAGGTATACAAAGAAAAAATTTGTTGCTAAGGAGGGCACATCGAGTACATTCTTGAATACTTCATGATCTAACTTCATTGATCTCTTTCCTTCATCTTGGATTTGAACGTCATCTCCCATGTGAATAATTGGACCATAAGTAAGTTTTAATGAAGAGAATGATTCTTTGGATGCAACCATGTGATTGGAGGCTCTTGAATCAATGAGGAAGGCATGCGATTTTGAAAAACAAACCTTCAATGCATGACTTCTCTCTTCATGATCTTCAGTTTTGTCTCCAGATTCAACCTTCCTTGCTCCTTTAGGGAGAGAAATATTTTCCTACTCAAGGAGTTTTGACATCTGATCTATGGTATTCTTCATAAAATATTTCTCTGTATGGTTTCCTTTCTTACAATACAAGCACGTTACCTTGTCAAACATATGATGTTTTCCCTTCTTAGATTCTCGAGGTTTCATCTGCTGGATCAAAATCTTCCTTAGGTTCGAATTTAGTGTTCATTTTTTCTTTTCCTTTATTCTTCCTCCTTTCTTGCGCATTCTTTATCTCACCGGCCAAGAGAGATTGATTTGGAGAGGATCTTAGGGCTCCCATCTATATCATATTGTTTTTTTCCTATATTAGAGACTTTATGAAGGCATAAAGGGATGACATTCACCAATTAGGAATGGTCAATCTCCCAAGATGAAAGGTATATATGAACAATGAGAATCCCAAGCCAAGTTTGCTCAGAATTAAGAGCACCAATTTATCATCCTTCTTGTATTTCCCGCATTGCTTACATTGCATGTCCGGTGATTTAAATTTTGATAAAAAATGATGTATATTTTTGAATTTGTCGAGTTGTAGTGCTATTAGTTCTTTCTCCAGGATATGGCCCCCGAGCTCATCCTACTTTCCAAACAAGGATTCGATATTATCCGATACTTCTTTTGGATTTCTCATCCCATAAAGATGGAAGAGAATATCCCTAGAGATGTGGATGCACATCAAAGAAAATTCTTCATCCAACCTATTTAGATTCTTTGAATTTTCAAGAGGTTGATGGGGTTTTACCTCTCTACCCATGGTGACCCTGTACATACCCTTGTTGCGCAAGACAATCTGCATACTTTCCCTCTAGTCAATATAGTTGAAGGGGATGAGGATTCTAGGTGTCAATTCAATTTGCAATCAAATCCATTCAAACACTCTCCACTTGAACATGTGCACTTTCTCTGGGTTCATCACACATGGATAGAATTCGCTAGACAAAATCTAGAGGGAGCAAGGCAAGAATACCAGGATTTATGTGGCTCCCAATTGCTTATGGCGCATGGATGGAAGTTTCTGAGGTTTGAAGATGGTCTAGATACCTGCACTTATACCATGTTTAACTTTGTGAAGTTGGATCCTTGGGCCTAAATGAAATAAAATGTCAAAGAAGGTTGTAGAAAAGAGAGAAGAAATATAGTAAACGTTGATCAATAATTCATGGAAAATTAAACATACATGAGACCAATAATGGGAAGAATAACATTACATACATTAATCAGTAAATAATATGTAATACAATGGTGTTAGAAATACGATAATTTGAATTCCTAAGATAGGATTCTAATCTACCAACCTGGACTGACTTCGAAGCTAACTCGGTGTGGGAAAATCACCACTAGAAAACACTAATGCAACTTTGGATCACTGAATCAGTTCACAGCCAATTAACTAATGTAGGTAGGTGAGAAAATGCACCCTAAATCCCTTAAATCATGCAAACTAGCACTAGGATTACTGAGAGTGACCTAACGGATGGGAATCATATCATAAATGAACATAATTGAACACATAATAGGGTAAATTGCTAGAGAGTGTTGGAGGCACTCAAAGTTGGTTCCTAAATTATAGGGATTGGTCTCTGGATCTCCTAAACTCATGAAAATAGGCACATTGAGTGTTAGGTGTCCCCCAGTTGAGTCCCCCATGACACTAGTGAAGTGGAAATGACCTACTAATCTAGGGAAATACAAATACACTATGGTGGTCAACGGAGGATTAATTAATAATCCTAACAAAGACAACACCGTTACCCAATTGATTAGGTAACATGAAATATGTTGATGGAAGATATGTAGTCATGAATTTAATTTCATTGATTGCATAAATGGAAAGGGGTTGAATAAGAACCCCTTCAACCATATTTAAATAACCTAAAGTTTCATACATTTTATTTTGATGTTTGAATGCATTTGAAATAGTCATGGATATGATCATAGCCTTGTAATGTTTATTTATTCATTTTTTTCTTCATTCAAACAAAAGTCCCTTACTTGGTCAGAGCTTAATTTTCAGAAATTCAATTGGACTATATGCAAGGATAGATCTCGATTAGATGTAATAGGATCTTGTTTCCTCAAATGGTTCCAAGAGTATTTTGGAGCTATATTGGTTTTATAAGAGGTGGATATTGTTTAGAAAACCTTTTGAATGTTATCATATGAGAAGAGTTAGGGAACCCTTAGAATTCCTATTCAGGAAGTTAGAGAGCATGTTAGCAACATTATAAAATTGAATTTTGAACAACACTCAGTCATCACACAAGATCAAATCCTACATGGATTGCTAAAACATACAATACTTAAAGATGCCTCATACCTGTTGGGATTTAAATATGCTAAAGGTAAAATGACACATGACACGGTGGTAGAAAATGTGACAAAGGTGTTATCTTCATTCATAAAAAAAATAAAACCTTATATTGATTTTCTCACATCAAAATTACAACTATTGTTGTGGAATCAACAAACTCAAGAAGTCAAATGGTGGCAACAATGTCAAAATTTCTCCACGTTTCAAGAAAAACATTGTACAAATATACTAAATTCATGGTCCAAATAGATGAAAGCAATGAATTTTCTTGTTGGGATATTATTTGTAGGAAACCTTATAGAGACAAGGTTTGTAAAGGAATTAGAGAGAAGGTGGTATACTTTTGGGACATCCATTCTCGTGTTTTACCAAATAAAAAACATGTAATGTGGAAACTTTTATCCAAATGGATTTTGTTGGAATATTGGACAATAATGAGAGGGAGGTGAATCAATATTGATAAATTTTATAATTTAAAACCACTTTTAACATTATTCATTAAAACACAGAATCAACAAGAAACATAGAACACATATTTTATCGTGGAATCCAATTGGGAAAACCATCAAAACGTCCTATTACTACAAAATTATATTTACAAATAGTTGTTGCTTGCTACAACAGACAAGGATGGTACCAGACCCTATTTACCAGAAACTACTGGAAGGAGGCTACACCCCCCTGGTTTTATCAGCTACTAGTGAAAGGATGCTACAACACCCTATTTACCAGCTACTACTAGAAGGAGGCTACGACCCCCTAGTTTTATCAGCTGCTACTGAAAGGATGCTATGGCACCCTGTTTACCAACTTCAACTGGAAGGAGGCTACAACCCCCTAGTTTTATCAGCTGCTACTGAAAGGATGCTATGACACCCTATTTACTAGCTTCAACTGAAAGGAGGCTACAACCTCCTGCATGCTTGTTTCCTTCCCTAATTCCACCCTATCACCCTAATATGACAATTTAGTCTTCCATATATTCAATTATTACTTGGTCTCTAACTTCATGGATCTCGACAATAGAGACACCTTATTTTAATTTCATACTTTTGTTTATATATTATCTTTTATCATTTAACTATCGCACCTTTACAAAAAAGAACTTATGCTCTTTCATCCTTGTGCCTCTTTAAATATCTGTTAATTACTCTGAAATTCATAATTTTGTTAATTGTAGATTTTTAATTAATTTAATTAATTAAAAACTCTTTGGACATCTCAAGCCTACAACCTTATTCTATATTCATTGCAAACCCTCCTTTTTTGCTGGCTTATTATTCTATCTGTGGGTTTACTTCCATCTCAGGCCTTTGGGCTTCCTTTATTTTTGTCCTACAAGATTCATCCATTCTTCACCTGTGAGATTCATACATTCTTCACCCGCGGGCTTCATTCTCAAAATGTGGGTTTCCTCTATCTCATGCCTATGGGCTTCCTTAATCCTCTTGTGAGTTTAACATTTTCCCATGCGGGCATAACCAAGTCCCTTATGTATCATGCTAAAACACACATAGACACATTGTTCTGTTGTTTACCTTATCTAGGCTCTTACATTTCTTCAGGTCTTGTTATCAATCACAAGTTATTCTTCATTTTACTAAAATCTGTTTTTAATTAATTATAATTATGTTTTGTCTAACGATTTTGACGGCATCTCTGACCATATTGGAAACAAAACTCCAGTTACGCTGATTGTATCGATGACATTATCACCCTTTTCTCTGGAGTTGGCTACGTGACCAACATCTCCAACCATTTTGGCGCCAACTCCGGAGTCACCTCCTGTGGTATCGATGGAATTCTGTCAGTTGTGCAAAAACTACCTCTCTGATCATTTCAACACCCACTCAGGAGTCACCTTCAATAGTGTCGATGGAAACTCATGAGTTTCTTTCGATTTAATATGTCGCGGTTCTATCTATTGGAAAATTTGTTTTGATTACGACCGTATCGGCTGAAAACATTGAGTTATTCTGATAGTGTCAGTGATATTTTTATGTCATGCTGATAGTATCGACATCTTTACCCCAAAAACTCCAATCGGGGGACTTGCGACTTGTTTTAGTGAGTTCTAAATATCACGCTTCTTTATTCATACTGTCGAATGCTTCGAGGACAAATCATGAGTCTCCTCTGGCTGTTTCGGCATGAAACTCTAAGTTGGCTTGAAACTTATTCATTCAACAAAATTTCCAAGGCCTTCGACTATATCGGTGGAAACTTGTGAGTTTCCTCTGACAATGTCGAGGTTTTTAGCTACGTTATTCTGAAATGGTGATTTAATTTTTATTTATTTTTTTTTTTGCTTCCGCCGAGAGTGTCTACGCGAGTGGTTGAGTTGCTTCAACATGGATGATTCAACCGACTATTTTGGAGAGACTGGATGAGTTGCGTCGACATGGATTTCTTTCATCCAACTTTGGAAAATGAAGTATCCATAGCATGGGGGACACCAAGTTGAATGCAAAATTTATCCTAGGTTTTTCCTTTGTCATTACTGAAACTCTTTGACATCAATGACAACCACACTCAAAAACCACATCATCACTTCCTTTGACTTTAATGAAATTCTTTGAAATCAATGACAACTAACCTTAACATTCTCCCCCTTTGTTATTGATGGCAACAACTCCTTAATTTTCTCCCCCTTTGACATTAATGACAAAGGATTCCTTTGGACATCTCCCCTTGTCAACATATCTCCCCTTGACATGCTACCTTTTTTCTTTCTGACAAATTCCCTTTCCAACACATCTCTTCCCTTTGTTAACTAGACTTGGTACTAATCATTGCTTGAAGAGTGATAGTCTTAGTTAGCATCCTTATTTTCCTTCTTGCGGAAAGTATTTGAATGATAACCTAAGTGATAAATTCATAGACTCCCCCTATCACTATGCTTCCTTCTACTCCATTATTGAGTCTCTCTAGAGACTCAGTCTACTTCTAGCTAATTTTATGCACCTTTTCTCTATGTCAACCATGCACTAGTCTTATCATTTAACGTTGATCATCTCTTGTTTTTGAGGAAGATAGATTTCATCATACCGCAACATTAGATACTAATTGAATTTTCTGAATTTAACTCCCCCTGAGTATATGATCTATCCTAATGTTGTTCCTTCTAAGTCTCCATAATCTGACTTTTTCTTCCACATCTTACCATGAGGTGTCCTGCTTACTTGACTTACATCAGCTTCTGTGTTTGTGTCTTGTTTCCTTCTTAAACTTTGTTCTTTTCCCTTGGTCCTGTAGTCAGGAGCCTTGTGACCAAACTTATGGAAAAAATAGCAATAACCGTAGAACTTTCCTTTGATGAATATTTGATCTTTATGCTTCCCAACTTCCATCTTCTTTGACTATTTTTGATCCTCTATTGAAACATTATTTCTTTGTTTACATTCTCTATCCATATGCCCAAGGTTATTACAATTGTAACACTCTATGTCATATCTTTGAAGAGATAAAAAATGGTTATGATTTATTTCCTTTGGTTTATTAGGTGAATTCTTCTTGTATTCATGAACCTTTCCATAAGCTCTGCATTTCAGGGCTTTATGACCAAAATTATTACAAGAGTAACAATGACCCGAAAAGATATGCTGATATCTATTTGTCATTGGTGTCTTAGACACCTCATTATTTTGTTTTTGTCATAAAAGGATGGAACATGTTTCTTTCTTTGTTTGTTTTTAACTGGACTCTTTAGTGCAGCAACATAGCTTCCTTTATCTACACCTTGGTTTGTGAAGGAAGAATATTTTGGCTTCTTTTCTTTGTCAAAACCAAAACCAGATTTATCACTTGATGGAATTTGGTTACTTAAGATATCATCTAAAATCCTTGGACTGTTATGAAACTTTGATTTGATATATTCTTCATCAACTCCTTTTCAAAATTTAATAATCTATTTTTCAAGTTTTTCAGAATCTTGTAATCTCTTCCTCAGGTGCACTACTAGGTCTTCTTCAATATTCTTCACCTCTTGAAGTTGGTTTTTCAAGTCAATAATAATTTGATTTGTTTCTTCTTGGTACTTCGACATTTTTTATTTCAAAACCTTGTTCTTTCTTCTACATTTTTCAAATTCATCAACAATCGCCATGTATTGAGCCTCTAGGTCCACTTTTTATTCTTCATATGATTCACCATTCTGATTTTGAGTATCTATTCCCATGAATAGGATTTATGCATCTTCACCTTCATCGTCACTATATTCTTTGGTATAGAATTTTTCCTTCTTTTTCTTAAACTTCTTCTTATCCATGGCCTTACACTTACGAAAACAAGATCCTTCATGATCACTCTCCTCTTGTTTTGGGTAAGGACACTTATTCGCAAAATGTCCAATTCTTCCACAGTTAAAACATTTCAAGGGAAACTTTCCTTTATATTTCCCAATACCTTTCTCAAGTTTTTTGATGAAGAGGGATTATTCATCATCTAGGTTCTCTAATTGTTTTTTGAATAGGGATTTAAATGTTTCCTCTTTTCTTGAAGGTTCATTATGTCCCGTCCTCATCTCATATGTAGTGAAGATCCCATGTAGTTCATCTACTATCACAATATCAAGGTCATTTCGTTCTTCTAAAGTGGACACCTTTGAGTCATACTTCATTGGAAATGTTCTTAGTACCTTATCAACTACTTCTCTTTCCTTTAATTTTCCTCCAAGTCCTATAATAGCATTTACAAATTCATATACTCTTAGATGGTATTCTCCAATGTTTTCTTCTTCTTTCTTTTTTAGGCTCTCAAAATGCCCTCTATATGTCTGCAGATTGGATTCTTTGACCTTGGATGCCCCTTCATAGATAATATTTAACTTATCCCAAGCTTGTTTGGTTGTTTTGCATTGCATGACTTTTACAAATACAGTGTTTGCCAATCCACTCGGGATGGAATTTAAGGATTTTTCATTACCCTCATATTGGCCTAGTTCCATACTGTCTGTAGGTAAGCTGTCATCTATATTTTTATATTCTCTTTCAGTTGCTGCCCAAACCTTCTATCCAAGAGACATCAGATGGAACTTCATTCTCACACTCCAGTATGCATAATTTTCTCATGTAAATAGTGGTGGTTTATTGGTGGCTAACCCTTCTTGTTGATCCATAGTGGTTTTTATTTAGGATCTTCCTTCCAGTGGTTAAACTGTAATGAAGGAACCCGCTCTGAAACCAATTGTTGGAATATTGGACAATACTGAGAGGGGGGGTGAATCATTATTGATAAATTTTATAATTTAAAACCACTTTTAACATTAATCATTAACACACAGAATTAACAAGAAACATAGAACACCTAATTTATCATGGAATCCAATTGGGAAAACCACCAATACATCCTATTACTGTAAAATTATATTTACAAATAGTTTCTGCCTGCTACAATAGACAAGGATGGTACCACACCCTATTTACCAGCAACTACTGGAAGGAGGATACAACCCCATGGTTTTATTAGATACTTTTGAAAGGATGCTACAACACCCTATTTACTAGCTACTTATGGAAGGAGGCTCTTGCTCCCTAGTTTTATCAACTGCTACTGAAAGGATGCTACGGCACCCTGTTTACTAGCTTCAACAGGAAGGAGGCTACAACCCCCTAGTTTTATCAACTACTACTGAAAGGATGCTATGACACCTTGTTTACCAGCATCAACTGAAAGGAGGATAGAACCCCATGCAAGATTGTTTCCTGCCCTAGCGCCACCCTACCACCCTAATATGATAATTTAGTCTTCCAAATCTTCAACTATTACTTAGTATCTGGCTTCATGGATCTGGACAACAAAGACACTTTATTTTCATTTCATACTTATGTTTATATATTCTCTTTTATCATTTAACCATCGCACCTTTACAAAAATGAACTTATGCTCTTTCAGCCTCGTGCCTCTTCAAATATTTGTTAATTACTCTTAAATTCATAATTTTGTTCATTGCATATTTTTAAATAATTTAATTAATTAAAAACTCTTTGGACATCTTAGGCCCGTGTCCTTCTTCTATCTTCATTTCAAACCCTCCATTTTTGTTGGAATCTTCTTCTATCTGCGGGTTTACTTCCATCTCAGGCCTCCGGGCTTCCTTCATTTTTGGTTTGCGGGCTTCATCCATTCTTCACCCGCGGGATTCATCTTTCTCAAAATGTGGGAGTCCTCTATCTCATGCCTGTGGGATTCCTTAATCCTCTTGTGAGTTTAATCTTTACCCATACAGGCTTCCTTAATCCTCTTGTGAGTTTAACCTTGACCCCCGTGGGCATAACCAAGTCCCTTATGTCTCATGCTAAAACACACAGAGACATACTGTTCTGTTGTTTAACTTCTTTGGGATATTATATTGCTTCAGGTCTTCTTATCAATCACAAGTTATTCTTCATTTTACTGAAATCCGTTTTTAATTAATTATAATTCTATTTTGTATAACAATTTTGACGACATCTCCAACCATATCGGCAACAAAATTCTAGTTACGCTGATTGTATTAGCGACATTATCACCCTTTTCTCTAGATTCTAGTGACGCGATTGGCATCTCTGACCATTTCGGTGCTGACTCACGAGTCACCTCCGACGGTGTCGGCAAACTTCTTCTAGTTGTGCGAAAACTACCTCTTTGATCATTTCGACGCCCACTCGTGAGTCACCTCCGATGGTGTTGGTGAAAACTCATGAGTTTCTTTCGCTTGGCTCTATTTCCATTCCATTTATTGGACAATTTTCTTTTACTGCGACTGTATCGGCTGAAAACGTTGAGTTATTCCGACGATGTCGGCAATATTTTATGTCATGCCGATAGTATCGACATATTTACCCCAAAAATTCTAATCATAGGACTTGCGCCTTGTTTCGATGAGTTCTAAAGATCATGCTTCTTTATTAAGACAATTGAATGCTTGGGGAACAACTCACAAGTCTCCTCCAGTTGTTTCAACATGAAACTCCATGTCAGACTGAAACTTCTTTGTTCAACAAAATCTCCAAGGACTTCGACTGTATCGGCAAAAACTTGTGATTTTCTTCCGATAATGTTACGCCGAAATGATGATACAATTTTTTTTTTGCTTCCGCTGACAATGTCAGCGTGACTAGCTGAGTTGCTCTGACATGGATGATTTAGCCAATTGTTTTTGAGAGACTGGATGAGTTGCACCGACATGTATTTCTTTCATCCAACTTTGGAAGATGAAGTATCCAGAGCATGGGGGACAACATGATGAATGCAAAATTTATCCTAGGTTTTTCCTTTGTCATTATTGAAACTCTTTGACATCAATGACAACCATACTCAACAGCCACATCATCAATTCCTTTGAAATCAATGAACTTCTTTGACATCAATGACAACTAACCTCAACAGATTTATGTTGAGCATTGTAAGCATGTTATAGAGATTATAGGAGTTGCAATGTTTGAGGAATTTCAAGAGGCCAATCCTGGTGTTGATATCTCAATCAACATGTTTGGAAAAATAAAACCATGGTAAATTAATCCTAACACAATTCATGACACTTGTTGTTGTCAATACCATGTTGAATTCCAACTCTATAATGACACATTTATAGACTTTTGTAAAAGGCACTAGCAGGGTGAACTAGCTCTTCTCGTAGTGTGAGTTTTTTTTCTATTATACTATGCAAAAGGTATTCTAAGGATGTGTTTTTCAAGAAAACATGTGTAGGTGGAATGAATATGCCTTGAATGTGGTAATTTGGCATTTTTCTATAGGAGTTTCTCCATGAATTCTACACACTCTTGATTGTAAAATATCATAGTTACGTTGAATAGATATGAGTTTGCTATCATGGATGCATCTTCTTCGTTGGCTATGCAATCTAAAAGGATCGACTTGATTGAGGAGAAAATTCATGTTCCATAGTTCATGGAGAAGTTACAAACTGAGATTTATAAATACATCAAACACTCTCACAGGTCTAGGTGACAAGCTTATAAATTCAAGCATTCTCGTGAGGGTTTTGATCCAGGCACAATCTTATCAGTGGTAGACTTATCTAAGAACTACACTTTTTGTACCTAGACTGAGATACAAAGTGAGTACTATCACTTTGACCAGGTGTCAATATTTGTACATGTTTTGTACATACATTCTTAGGTGAGGATTGATGGTAGGGATAACACTCTTCATTCACGCAATGTAAATAAAGAGTACCATTTTTATGTGAGACGTGGTGATCACGACCATGAAACATTGTTCGTTCAACACTACTTTGGGTTTATTTACAACTCATTCATAAAGAATGGGGTGTAATTTACACACACATTGGATTTGGTCAAATGGGTGTGCGAAGAAGTTCAAATTGACAAGCTCCTTTTACTAGTTGAGTCACCTTCATAAAGAGACAAGAGTTCTACATCCTTGGATTTTTTTGAAATTAGGAACAGAAATGGTGAACATGATGGTGTAGGCTCTTTTTTGAAACAAACACTAGGAGGTACCAAATGAGTCATGGTACAACCTGACTCAAATAATCTATAGAAGTAGTTGACTGGTGCAAACTGCATTTGTGACATGAAGGCCACAAACAGGAAAGGTCGGTGCACAAGTAAGATATTGTTAATGTTTGAGAAAATATGAAGGTCTTTTAACTTTAAAATTTTTATCAATGAATTACTGAAAATATGAATCACTGAAACATTCAATCACACAAATTATTCATCCACAACACAATAAATACCCTGGGAAAACCCTCGCAATAATGAGGATTAAAAACCCAACAATTATTTTGAGTATAATAGATAGATTTGCATAGAATAGCTTTTACACAATAGCAGATTGTTTAATAAGAGAGAACATAGAGAAATATATAATACTAATCAACTGTACCAATTTTGTTTAACTTTCCATGTTCCCAACACATTAAGAACAAGTTAGAAATCTATTCATGCAAACTATAGCGAACGGATGCATGACAATTGTGCACACATGCACATAAACTACAAATTACCTTCATAAAAAATTAACCCTGTACATTGGAAATATCTCCATGCATACATATGCACCATGCCTTTCATTTTTTACATTAACTAATACTAAAATAACATCATAGTGAACTCATCATCTAACTGAGCATATGATCACTTAGTTAACAAGCTCACATAAGTGTCATGGTGTTTTAACTCAAGTGTCATCATACAAACACTCTATTAACTAAAGTTCCATCTTTAGATTAACTTAAGTGTTATATTTTAGTTTAACTAAAGTGTTTAATTAATGCAAATTAATTTAGTTAACTAATCTATCTGTATTCAACACTTAGTTAACTACTATTAACTGAATAATGTTGATTGATTTATTTGTAATGATCACTGTGAGTTCTTTGAAGTACACATTATAAATTTAATTGAGGCTTAGATTATTTAAATAATACATTCATTGTTACATCCATTAAATCTTAGTAATTCGAGTCAACTTTAGTCATTACATTGGCAATTCGAATTCCCTATGCATTATCTCTTTTATTTTTTATCTCTTTATCTTTATTACATGGTTCATATGTGTTAACATTAATTATCATATCATATTATAATAAGACGAATTGTCACATGATATGGTCATATTATATTACTCTCACACCATATAGTCATTGCTAAAGTAATTCACTCCATATGTAGCTAATATCAAAAGGAGACCAAAAGCAATTTGTGACCATGGTTAGTAATACATCACATAACATTTATGCTTCAACATGCAAAGCACTTCACATCTATAACCAGAGGCCCACCTCATAGGCTATCGTCTATGAGAATCATGACTTGATATTACTCACAAGACTGCGGTCTTGATCATTACTCACAAGAATTTACAGGACGACATCACCACCTTAATCATATGAGGATATATAGGACTTGATATTACTCACAAGTATGGAGAATGACTCATGATGTTGTACATTCAATAGAGACTATGTTGTGTAGTTGAAGCTCGCATTTTGGATTTTCTTTGAAACATCATCTTAGTTGAAAATTAATATATTTGATACATTTATTTCAATCCAGGTTCTTTAGGAATGTTTCCATTGGCGATGTGAATAGATCCATTCATTGGTATTGTGAGACTATACTTGGCACGAGGGAATTACACTCAATTTGAAGTAAGGACATAGATGACATATTTTCCATAGAAACAAGAAAATATGTGTACTTTTGAAAGTTCTACATTGATGCAGATGGATGTGAGCTTGATAAATGTGAAAATGTGCGACATGTGAAACGATGGAAATGTGTCCCTCTTAACCCGAAGGGTCCTCATCCGATTTCGACATGGAAAGAGATGAATAATGAAAATGTTGTGCTATCATTAGATCATGATCGAGTTTCTGACGTGGTTAGGGAAGGTACATGATTGAACATTAACCGAAGTTTACTCATTATATACATCACATGCTTTTATTTGGAACCTTCGATTGAATGTTCAAACTCCAAAACTTGTACTTGAATGTATATACCTATGATTAACAAATATAATTTTTGTGGAAGGTAATGTATTTGTTCTCACTGCACCCCTAGAGAATGAAGAGAAATTCACACATTATTTATTGTGATGTACACAAATTAAAAGAATGTTGGTGTGACCCTATCGAGATGGATATTTAATATACCAAAATGGAGACCTAGTTGTGATGCGCTGATTTTTTTTAAATGTGAAAACACAAGTCTATTTTATTATTTACCAATACTATATACCTGATTATATATCTTTCTAGTATAATAATTTGGTGGTGGCCTCTCGTATACATCTCACAGTAATCAAGGTGAAGAGTAGTGAACCAAAAAGATGGAAGATGAAAAAATATAACCATAACCGTATTATGGATACTTGCATTCATATAACCCATTGGACAGAAGAATGATTTTCAGACTATGATTTGTATCATTTTTAGACTATCTGATTTTGTATCAATGTTTCACATGGTATAAATGGCCCTATTATCTATCTCATTTTAATTGTGAATGAGACTGTAAGTTGTAAATTGTACATGTCTAATTAGTCATTTCTTAAAGAGTAATTGTACAATTGTAATGTGTGCATGTCTAATTAGTAATTTCTTAAAGAGAAATTCTACATTTGTAATTTGTAATTGTAATTACAATGGTAGATTGTATATTGTAAAATGCAACTCTAATTGTGACTTGTAGATTGTATATTGTAAAATGCAACTCTAATTGTGACTTGTATATTGTAATTTGTAATTTGTTCTATTGTACTTTGTAATTTGAAATTGTAATTATAGTTCTAAATTATACTAATATTGTTATTGTTAATTGAAACTAGCATCATGAACTGAAATTTCCTATTGTAATTAATAATTTGTAAATCTAATCATTGTTATTAGAATGTCATTGTTAATTGAAACTATAATCATGAATTTGTTTTCTTGTAATTTGTAAGTCTATTTAGATTGTAACTTGTAATCATAATTGTGACTTGTAAGTTGTATTTGACATCACAAATTGTAAATGACAAATGAGAATAAGACAAATAGCATAAACATTAAACACGAACATAAGATAAACCTATAACTTCTAAAAGTTATTTTGTAACTTCTAATTGACCTAAACTTGTTGCTTCTAATTTTAAAATAGTAAATTGTATAATCATCAACATAAACATGAAAATAAGATAAATTTTGCATGCATGTGCATAAACATAAACATACTTTATAAAGATAAATTCCCATAAACATAAATAAAATACATGCATCGTATATCCATGAAGAAAAAACATGATTTGAAATATTCCCTCTAGTTCATAAAAAAGTGCAAGTATATATGTATACATAACAATAAAAATAATGCAACATGAAAAATTTATCAAGAAATATGTGGACCAGGCCCCTAGTGGGATCTATGGTTATCCCCACCGTAAATACCACCTGCACCATGCCCCTGGAAATAGGGCAATAGATGATTGAAAATGGTGTCTAAAGATGGAGACTGCAAAAATTAAAATTTTGAACTCTATAAGTTTGTAAGATTTTAATACTTGAAATTAGGTAGATGACATACTTTTAAAACTTTAGGTGGATAGATCAACTTACTTGACTCGAGTCCATGGTGATATTGTCCAAATCTTGTTGTGTGAAAGCTCTAGGCTGATGCTAAGTCAACCTTTTTTACTCATTGTGAACATCACTGCAGTATCAACTTCCAGTTGTGCATGAGCCTGTGTATGGTGTCATCATGCATGTAATCAATAAAAGAATAATAAATGAACATTATAAATTAAACATCAGGTTTAATTCTATATTGCATTGCAACATAAGTTATAATAATACCTCATCAACGAGCCATTGATGGTCAAAAACCAAGGGAGATTGTGTCTCTTGATCCTCTCCATTCCCCATGCCTCTACCCTCTACAATTTAAGAAAGGGACAATATTAAAGTTATGATAAAATAATTGCAGTTATACACATGGATGTAACACAACAATTTAGGTTGAGGGAACTAGCATATGTACCATGGAGACATCGCCAGAGAAAATGGTTGGATTCTCAACCGCTGGGGAAGTGGCATTGAGAAAATTCATAAAGGGGGTCCTATGCATGGAGAAACAAAAAACAAATCAGTATTACTCAATTGATACTTTTTCTGTACATGTGATAAATATGATCATTTAACGACATATAATAAAAAAAGTAAATAAATATACTTTCTCTATCGGTGAAGGCCTACATCTCTCATACAGATGATAGTATGCATTAAAGAAAATTTGGGGTCTAAAATGGACCTCCTAAGGAAAATAATAAAATAATAGTTAAAATAATAAATTGGTATTTATGAATTTTGGAGGAAGAGAGAAATAAAATACTTTTTTATTCGTATTCTCAACATATCTCCCTGTGGTTTTACTCAAATATCAAGAAGGAGCACTCATTGGATGCATAATTAAATTTTGCATCCAATGAGTAGCCACCTTGCATGCTTTTGATGGATCCCACCCCATGAAAAATGAGAAATACAATAAAAAGTTTATTACTTTATTTCTGGAATTTTGATGGGGAATTTAATTTTACATCCAATGAGTGCTCCTACTTGAAATTTCAGTAAAATCACAAGGATATATGATGAAAATATAATGAAAAAAAGTAGGTTTTTTAATGAAAAATATGCCAAGTCAACCATTATGGTTGACAATTTTCCTTGAAATTCTATTGGTTCTTGAATTCCAACTCATCAAGAATTTATGGTTGGCTCTTTTTCTTATGAGGCCTATTTTAGACCCCAAATTTTCTTTAATGCATCTCAAGCACTCAAAGCATACATAACTAGAGTCTCATGGTAAAGCACCTGAATGATAAACTCATCCGACCCATGGTAACTCGAGCTTTGTAGGTCCAAGGGGTGGTATAGACCTCTCATCATGCATGGAAATTATAACACTACTCAATGCAATGTGCATGGCACCTACCATCAAATCTTGTGTCTCAACTCTGAGCTGCAATGGATCAACTACATCATCCAACCAAATAGCATTCTAACTAGGAATGGGAACTAGTCTAGGAGGGGGTGGTGTAGCAACAGGGTCTCTTTGATCCCCAGGACATTCATAACTGCATCCCCTCTTGAAGTCATAAAAAGAGGACGGTGTACTCATGTAATCAGGACGAATGTGTAGTACAAACTCTGCATACACATGTTTGGTAAAGTACAATGAGACCTGGTCATGGTGAAGGAATATTCCCATGCTCCAATATTCCTATGCTCTTGCAATCGAAGAAACTTTCCATGAGCATGACCACAAGGGATGTCAAACAAAGTTCCCTTAACTTCCTTTCCTCTTCTTGTGATTTTCACAACCTCCCATTTATCAAGACCCAATAGCCACTCCTTCCTCCTCTGGAAAGTAGTTTTCCATATTTCACTATGAGGCCTCACCCTCTAGTGGATCTCCAACAATCCATTGACTACATCAATCATCATGTTCATCGACCATCGAGATGGGAAATTATGGAACATGGCCCCTATATGAGTGTGCAACCAATCATGCTTCGATGTGATCTCCTTGATCATGATCCTCATGATCTCTTCATCCTAAGCATATGTAGAAGTAGTCTCAACACCTAACAGAAAGATAAAAAAATATATCAATCAAAGTAAAAAATACCGATACAAAATAAAGATATTGGTAGTTGAAAAAGAAATAAATATGAATTTAAGGTACCTGCATGATGAAGAATATTCTTATCATTATCTGAGGAGGTTAATGTGTCATGGACATCATGTGATACATTATCCATGATGTTGTTGGATGCACGATAACCATGCGACCTAGTTGGTTGTGATGTCCCCACCCTTGAATCTAGTCCAATGACACCAAGAAACCCAGGGGGAAGGATGAATCAAGGTAATGCATAGGGTAATAAGGGTAACTAAGGTCAGGTCAGCATTCCAAAGAGCCACTAAAATAAACATTCAACCTTTTAAAATGAAATGCAAAAATACAAAATGTAGATCATTCCCCAATACACATGCCATGTAAGGTAAATTCAAGCATGAAATGCAACCAGATCTGAGGAAGCCATTAACATGATTTCAAGAATGAAATATCAAATATACTAAATCCATTTAAACTTTAATATAATCATATCTGGAATCCACCATAAACATTGTAAATAAATAGATCTACATACTGCCATAATAAACCATATTAACAGTATTAAAAACTAGACCTACTAACTACCACCTACAACCATATTTGTTAGTGTTTGAGAACAAATGGAGATTCTTGAACTTCAAAACTTTAATCCACAATTACAATGAAAATATATCTCATCAATAATCCAAATACATAAATAAATCAAACCATAGAACACCCTGGGAAAACCCTCCACTGATTCGGAGGATAAAAAACCCAGCAAACAATCTTAGAGTATGATTGATAATCGACAGAGAATGATTACAACAAAATAGCATATTGATTTTTTGAGAGCATAAGAGAGGAGAGATCAAATGGAACATTGTGTTGGTATTTCCAAGTGTATAGCACATTAATAACAAGCCAAAATCAGTTATACAAAGAAGGTAGTGAATATTTGCATGCTTCAGTAACTTGTTAACACTAAGAACACTGTCTCATATTCAACCATGCACCCCCACTGACTTGGTTCCAAGTGGGAACTTCATAATTATCTCCCACACTGAAGATATGCGCCCCACATTAATTCACTGAGTTTAACTGTCTCTAACTGAGTTGCTAACTGAATGGACTAAACCGAGCTGAATGGAATTGCATGTAACTGAATGGAACTTAATGTAATTGAATAGATATGAATGTAATTGAACAGAACTAAATGTAACTGAACAAAATTGAATGTCAATAGTGATTCTCCATTAGTGTCATATTCAACAACCACTTGCATAAATTAAGGAGTTGATTCCTTAAATAACTGAACTTGTTTTATCACAACTAATACTCAACTTATGTCTTATTAATTTGAGTTCACTTGGAGGCATATATGGCAATTCAATTTCTCTCTCTATCTCGATTCCCATATTAATTTTCTTTGCATGGTCCATCTGTGTTTTCATTAATTCTATATCATATCATACTCATAAGAATTGTTTCAAGCATATGATGATATGTATTACCCAGTTCATATAGTCACATGCTAAAGTAAATCACAATAAGGGTAACTAATCCCTAAAGGAGCTTGTAGCACTTGTTTATAATGACTAGTCATACATCACATAGTATATCCTTGAGAATTAATACAACATAAGTCATGTGAACTTAATATAAAGTAAGTTCCAGACATGATACAACATAGGTCGCAGACCTTAACATAAGCTCATGATATTAACCATAAGAACCTAGTACACGCATCTCTCCCGAATAGGACTTGATCAAGGTCCTAGCTTGATACAACACAAGCTCGTTACTTAAAACAATAATTTAATGAAATTAATACAACATAAGTTTGAGAATTGATACAACAAGTCCCATGGAGAGGATCTGAACTTAATACAAGATAAGTTTCGGACTTTACACAACAAGTCTCATGGAGGATGACTCTCGATGTTGTACATCTAACAATAATAACATAAACACAATCAAATTTTAATGCTTCCATCTATATCCATTTAAACGATAAATATATCATATATCATGGAATCCACCTACAACCATCTAAATAACAACAAATTCAGATCCATGAGCAAATATATATTATAAATTATAGTAACTAAACATATATCAAAATACTCATCCTAATGAAAAGCAACTAGCTTCAACAAGACAACATTCCATCCATCCATAGACATCACAGGATCATGCATATTTCAACATGATAGTCACCCCTAAGTTAAGGCCATAGATCCACGAGAGAGGTGCTTTCAAACCAAAAGGTATGGTGCACTCATCTCAAAACCGGGAACATTGCCACAAAAAAACATTTGTATCTCATTCAAAGAGAAACATTTTTCAATGAAACAAAAAAATATTTATTAATGGAAATGATGTTCTCAACTCAATGGAATGGCTCTAATAACCTATAAATTCTCATAAATATATGAACCATAAAATATGTTTTTTCCCTTCTCAACACCATGAGAATGTCACAACTACAACTTTCACCATATCAAATTTCCCTTCCATCTACACTACTTGGTGAGTTGTGACTCCGCTAGATACACAATCCCTTAAGATATCACCACCCTCACCCAAGATTTATGAGCTATATTGGAAAAATATAAGGAATGGGAGAAGGACTCATGCTGTGTAAGTATAAATTAATCTTCAATCCTCATTTTAGAGTCTTCATACCTCATTACAAGGCCTTCAATATTCCTACAATATAATGCATATCCTAAACGAGAGCATGTGTTTCCCAAACAAGAGAGAATTCCCCTCCATTATATAGATCATAGAGAGAGAGAGAGAGAGAGAAAGAATGAAAGAGAGCCAATTCAATTCCTTCCATAGTCATTCCAATACCAAAGAGAGTGACTCAAATTTCAAGAGGTAACTCAATTTCACCGGGGGTTACTCAATTCATGAGAAATAGTTTATAATTAGAGATTCCTTTTCCCAGAATATAAAAAGTCGAAACACGAGGGGTTTTACTCTTTTTCAAGGAGTGTAAGATAAAAATAGCCAATGAGGGTGCATGAAAGCATGAGGAACATCACAAGAGACTTAGAATAGCCAAGGAGGGAGCACTATCCAAGAGGGTCCCACCAAACATCAAGGAATGTGTAATAGTACCTCCATAAACAAAAATAATAATAAAAAGGTCCAAGAAGTAATGTTAGGGAACTCCTAGTCTGCAACCCCCTCACATGTGGAATCCATGGCCCCCCATTCTCATTAGTTGGCTATGTTGAGCTAGTTATTTATTAAATAATAATAATAATAATAATAATAATGTCTAAGTCCATAGTCCTGGTACCCTATGCCACAATAACAAAACAAATAATAACATATGTTCGGGTTTTAGCATCTGGGGTATAACATCCCCCTCCCTCTTAAAATAATGCATACTAAATACATACATGTCACAACACAAAATTTCAAAAAATATGAGGGTATGCCTCCGTCTTAGCATCTTTCATCTCCTAAGTAGCATCTTTAGGACTGTAATGGGTCCATTTGACCTTTACCTTCCCGATCTCTTGAAATTTTTGTATCAACTTGACTTTTTTCCCAATATGGAAATTGGTTGTACTAAAAAACCCCCTTTCGGCTCCACCTAAATCAAATTCCAATCAATCACATGATTATAATCAAGTATATACTTTTTCAACAAAGATACATGAAATACATTATGCACTTTTATGCAAGCATGCAATGCAAGTTCATATGCAATGGAACCTATCCTAGCTAAGATCAAAGGGTCCACAGTATCTAGCGGGTATCTTGGAACAATTCCCCAAGTTAAAGGATCTCTTTCTAGGTCTAACTTTCAAAAAGACACAATCTCCAACTTTAAAGTGTCTGTCAATTATGTTATAATCTGCATAACTTTTATGTTTGTCTTTAGATTCTTTTGGATTTTGCTTGATCTTAATCATTTGATCTTCCATGCCATTCATAAGTTTAGGACCAATGGTAATTATTTCAATTTGATTATCCCAACTAATAGATTTATTGTACTTTTTCCCATACAATGCCTCAAAAAGACTCATCTTTAGAGAGGAATGATATCCATTATTATAGGAAAACTCTACAAAGTGTAAATAATCCTCCCACTTGGATGGTTGATCCATCACATACATTATCAATATATCCTCAGTCACTTGATTGACTCTTTCTATTTGACTGTCTGTATGAGGATCGTATGTTGTACTCATGTTCATATTTTTTCTAAATCCTTCGAACAATCTTTTCCAAAAGTTAGAAGTAAACTTTGCATGTTTGTGTGACACTATAGATTTTGAAATTACATTAAGTATGGAAACCTCTTTCATATAGATGTTTTCAATGTTATTTATATTATGAGTTGTCTTTACTAGAATAAAGTGTGCATATTTATTCAACTTATCCATGAACACCATGATGGCATCATTCTATAGTCTTGTCTTAGGAAAATTTGTGATGAAATTTATCGTCACTACATTCCACTTCCATTCAGGTATTGGTAATGGTTGCAACACACCAGCTAGATGTTGATGCTCCACTCGAACCTTTTTACATTCCATGCATTTGGATATGTACTATGCAATGTCATTCTTCACTCCTCACCAATAGTACTACTTCCTCACTGCTGCTAATTTCTTCTGATAAACTGAATGCACAACAAAAGGAAAATTATGCATCTCTTTCAGAACCATCTTCCTTATGTCTCGAGAGTTTGGCACATAAACTCTGTCCTTATGCATCATGATTCCAATCTCTTCCAACCTATACCTATTAATATTTGGTGGTACTTTCTGTTGTTGTAATCCATCTCTTACCTATTAATTTTCATTTGTAGCACTGGATTCAATGGTCTTATCTTTCAAATCTGATATACCAATATATTCATTTGTAGCATTGGCTTCAATGATCTTATCTACTTACATCACATGTATATTCCTACTGAGTGCATAATCTACCTTATTCTCCTTACCTTTGATGTGATTGATATAAAAGCCATACTCACATAGAAATTCCATCCACCTTCTTTATCTTGCATTCAAGGTAGAAGGCTCAAACAAATACTTCAAGCAGTCATGATCAATCCTTAATTCAAACTTCTTACCCATCAAGTAGTGTCTCGACATTGTCAAGGCATGAATGATGCAGGCTACAAGCTCCAGATCATGAGTGACATTGTTTTGTTCATGTTATTTCATATTTATAGATTAATAAATTATTACATGGACATCAATGCATACTACAAAGCTTTCATCAAGATCTACAGTCTTAAGAACTAGTGCAATGCTAAGCATTTCCTTCAGCCTTTGAAAATTCTATTCACACTTGGAAGTCCATTTAAACTTCACACCCTTCATCTGCAAAGATGTAATGAGATGATATAACTTGGATAAACCTTCAATGAATCATTGATATCACCCTACCAACCCATAAAATATATTACTTGTGAGGCACTCTTAGATGTCTGCCATTTCATTATAGCTCTTATCTTTTCAGGATCCACTGATATGCTTTCTTATGTTATGATGTTCCCCAAGTAGTGGATTCTATTTTGATAGAATAAATACTTACTTATCTTGGCATACAACTGATGTTCTATGAGTACTTGCATCACCAATATTAGATGCTCTTCATGTACTTCTTTTCACTTGGAATAGATAAGGATGCCAGCCAAGAATACAATTACAAACTTATCCAAATACTTTCTAAAATCTCCATTGATTAGACACATGAATGTTGTTGATGCATTTGTCAATCCAAAAGGTACTATTGTAAACTCATAATGACCATACCTAGTCTCGAATGTTATCTTACCAATGTATTCATTCTTAATTCTGACTTGGTGATATCCTAATCTCAAATCTATCTTTGAGAATACTTTGGATCCTCTTAGCTGATAAAAAAAAGTCATAAATCCTTGGCAAGCAATACTTGTTTATGATTGTTTCTTTTTTCAATTATCTGTAATTTATACAAAGTCTTAGAGTTCCATATTTCTTCTTTACAAACAACACAGAACCCCCCCAAGGTGACACATTGGCTCTTATGTAACCTTTATTCAATAATTATTCTAATTGCATATGCAACTCTTTCAATTCTCGAGTGCACATTCTATAAGACGCTTTAAGTGAATGAACTGTACCTTGCACTATTACCGTTTCAACCCTCTTCGACCCAAGTTCAAACCTTATGTTGCACGCAAAAAATCCCAAGATATTGGCCCAACATAGCAAGGCTCATTCAACAACACCTGCAACCAAGATGTAGTCTCACCCAAGATATCTCTTATGGGTAACTACCAAAACCAGGTTTCCATAGCTAGGTGGGGGTTTCTTCTCCTTTGGTAGCTTTCCAACTCACTCGACCAAAACCGATGGGTGTGTTTCTTAGCCATACTATGTGCAGATAAGACACTACTTAACTTATCCGTCACAACAATTATAAAAACAATGTATGCTTAACAAACAAGCTATCTATAAATAGTGTGACTCTTGCATAAGAAAACTTAGTCATAAGAAAATAAATAAACACTTAATCACAAAATACATTCCTATGACTTAATCACATTCATCATATACATTCATGCGAAATAAACACATTCATTATCTATTCAATGACAAAGTATTTAACGTGGAAACCAATATGGGAAAAAAAAGGCGCTTTTCATATGGCATGAGAAATATATGGAACCTTTGGTCTACACACTTAGTTGTAGACTATGTTCTAGATCTTCTTCTCTTATCTCTATAGAATTCTCTCCCCTCTCATGCTCTTTGGTCTTATGTCGCTCAATCTTCTCCTACTTGAATCTACTATTGATCCGCACACATCCTGGATCAACTACTCTTCTCTATACTTTTTTGCACACGGGTGCAGATTACTAACCTCTTCTTATAGACACAAAACCTACTAACTAACTGAGTAAGTAACTAAGCAAGTAAGCAAATAAACAAGTAAAACAAGTAAGTAAGAAACCAAGCAACCCGCACACCGGCTGGGTTCTTCATTCTTATAGACTCTTACATGTCATTATCAGTTGACTTCATTCAGTTGGCCAACAAGTTTTCATTCCTATTCTAGCGACATTCGTCAGTAGGCAGTAACGAACCAAATTACAAATATGCTTTTATTCCTTACAACACATGTGAATTCTGTCAATTCTAGTGGACCTTGTACCCACGATATTCCTTGAACTATTATTTTTAGTTGTTGCACTGTTGCACACCTTCTCTAACATGGTTCCTTCCATCGTGGTTGATCTCGTCACATCCTTTCCTTCTTTCACAGATTCTCTTCTGTCGTGGCTTCTCTCCTGTTGTATCTTCTTCTATAAGTACTTCTTGCCTTAGCTCTTTCTTCCTTATCTACTTCTGCTCTTCCTTCTCTACTTTTTTCGTAGCTCCTTTTCCTTCCTACGGTAAAACTATTTACCTTCTTGGGCATAATTCTAACTGAATTCTTCCTATCTTGTCCTAGGATCAACAACCCCCCAACACTCACCTATGGCTTGTCCCGAGCCACGCAATGCTATTCATCAACTTTTGCATTTTTAATGACTTTACCTTGAAAATATTGGAAGATTTTCATTACCTCTTATGTCTCTCATCGCACATCGTCTTCTTCCTTATGCAAGTTTTCCACAAGGTTGGAATTGCAGTGTTTCGACGTTACGATCCCTATAGACTCCTCTTCTCAATGCACCCTCTGATTTAAGGGTTGAATAATGTTTGTAATCCTTTCTACTTTGGCATACAAATCTATGACTTTGTCTGTCCTTTATTGTTGTTGCGTGTGCAGCACCGTAACTTGTTGTTGCAGCTTCTTCATTTCTGCTACCTTAGCCATTTTATCTGCTAAGGTTAACTTTTTAATCTCATTCTTTAGTTGAGGTGTAGTTGAGTTACTCCTATATAAGATGTGCGTAGCTCCTCTGTGACTTTCTCTAGCTCAGTTTCTTCGATCAAGGATTCCTAAGTTTGGGAGACTTGGTCGACATCCTTGGCGCAAGATGACTCTACTTCTTTGATCCTCTTTGCAACCTCTGTCGCTTCTTTTATTGTTTCTTCTATTACCTTTGAGGGTGTGCTTGGTTTGAGATGCGCTTCTATCTCTATGACCTTTTTGCGAAGGTTTTTTTCTATCTCACCAAGTCTAATGACCTTGGCTTATGGAAACATCTCCTATGTTATTCCTTCATCAACAAACTTTGTGCATGCAAGGGCTACATAATTGTTAAGCCTATGCATGTTCTCCTCCCAAGTTTTTTGTTTTCTTCTCGGCCTCTTGCACTACTTATTTCATTTTCTTAACACTTTTATTTTCTACTTTATCTTTCTTAATCAATGTTCCTTCTCTTACTTTCATCTCCACGGCTGTGGCATTCTACATTGCATAGACTTCATACATCCGCATATGTGAAAATTCTATTGTTATCTCACCTATTATTTTGGACACATCATTGAATTCTAGGATTCCCAGGTTAAGTGCTTCACCTGACACTTATGTCTTGATTGGTAGAATCGACATTGGTATCTCAGGTTGTCACTCTTATGAAGTGCCAGGTACATATTATGACTCAATTATCTGGGGTGTATAATCTATTGCGATTTCAACCTCTTCAAAAGTTTGCATAACACTTTCAATAGATCATTAATAGTACATGTGAGCTCCATCTGTCCCTCATATATTTTCATGAATCTTTCATGTACAACTTCTATCAGTGCTTCAGTTATAAGTGTCAAATCACCACCATCGAGGTTGACAGTATTTTTGGTTCTATCAACCTTCCTTTTCTTATGTCACACCTCCACTTGCATTATTTCATCCTGTTTTCTCTTCTCTCCTACAGCTGGATCTGTCGGAGTTGAGATTCACTCATTCTGGGGAGGGTTGGGATCTTGTGTTTCTACCTATATGTCCCCTACCTCATCTCCATCATCCTGCAATGGTGGATTGTCTTTTCCTAGGTATTCCTCTACATCTAATCGGTCCTCCGAAATAGGAACACACCATTCTTTCGGCCACTCTTCGACGATGGCAAAAACTTCTTATTTGGTTAAAAATAATTGTGTCTCCAACCATTGGTGTTGTGGGTCTTGGCATGGCTATATCTTAATATGATGTGGTTCGATATCAAACTTGATAATTTTGTGAACCCACTGAACGGTATCATCTGTAAGTCTCACTTTCTTGTTCACTGTCCTTGTCAAACCAGAGATTCTGGTATCGAGATCCTCTATAACGTACTCACGGGCCTAATCCTTTTTAGTTTGGTGGTTCCACCCATACGACAAATGAAATTAAAACCAACATTCAGGGATAGTGAAATGCATTACCTTTTCATGTGACTCCACTGCATATGCTAATAACTCATGCAACAGAAAATATGACCAATTGATTTGAACTCCCTCTGCACAGAGTTCAGTTATCACAATTGCACTTGTAGTACACTAGATCAGTCACATCTTGTGCAATAATTTGCTAGCCAATACCTTCACAACAAATTGAATAGTATGGTCATTGATTGATGTGATGAGTAAACCTTTGTTATCTCTAACCAAGTCTTACTTGTATTTCATCCTGGTTGACATCATAGTGTCCCAGTATTTCTATTAAGTTTTATCAAATTGCTTAGATGATATCTTAAAACAAATTATCACTAGAATATCACTGAAAGAACAACATGCAAAGAAAATATAAGCACACAAATATTTTCCTTAGGGAAACCACAAGGGAGAAAACCCCGCAAAACTTCCTCGATATAGATCTCGACTAGAGTAGTGTAAAAACCAGACAATTGCTTCTAACTTCTTTTTGGCGCACTAGTTCTTCTCTCTCTTGTAAAAATGCTTGAGTGAGAGTGTACAAATGAAGGGGAGAACCTCCCTATTTATATTCTTTTGTTGACTTGCCCTCTAACTTGGTGGGGCCGACTTTTCCAACTGGACACCACAAATAGAATTTATTATATTGACACTTTGGTAATATTGACCCGACTTACATTCAGAGGTTGACATTGCATCCTTAAATGATTCTAACAAGAACAAACTCATCTCCAAAAGGAGGAATACAATACATCTAGAATATCTTTCGAAGTTACATTATTTTAACTCTCCCTCTTAACTAAGAAGGTATTCAACCGTAGTAGCAACTGCTACAATTACAACTATACAACTCACTGGTGAGACTCTATATGTCATAGTAATTTTTGATACATCATCATACATCTTCATCATTGATATTAGTTAGATGATCTACTGCAATCATCTTTCTTCAATCATCTTCTTGTCATCTTCTGGACCATCTCTTGCAACATCATCATATGAATGTTGAATCATCTTTTGGATCATCATAATCTGTTGCTTCATCTTCTGGACCATATTCTATAGTATGAGTATGTGAATACTGAAACATCTTCTGAATCATCCACTTGCCAACATTAGTCTGTAAAAACTGAACCATCATCTACAACATCATCATCTGAACCATCATCATCTACATATCCAGTATGTGAATACTAAAACATCATCATCGGCATCTCCAGTATATGAATACTGAAAACATCATCATCTTCATCTTCAGTATGTAAATACTAAACCACCATCATATACATCTCCAGTATTTAAATACTGAAACATTATCATCTGTATATTTAGTATGGGAATACTGAAACATCATCGTCTGCATCAGCAGTATGTAAATACTAAAACAATCAATAACATCATTATCATGTTAGTACTAAAAACCAAATCATTTGTAGTGCTAGATCATCATCTACATTACCAGCATAGATATGTCGGGACATCATCATCAATATAGAGATACTGAATCTATCACTTCAGTATAGGAATACTGAAACTATCACATCAATCAGTGTAACAACACTAAACTATCTCAATAAACATCTTAGCAAATATCAGTATATCATCCCAGCAATCATCAATCACGCATCTCAACAATCATCAGTGTGACAACACTGTAAACATATCTACAATAATCAATGTGACAACTATGTAAACATCTCAACAATCATTAGTGTGACAACACTATAAACATCTCAACAATCATCAGTATAACAATACTAAAACTATCATCAATATAACAATACTAAATCAACCATCTCAACAATCAGGACAACAATGTTGAACCAATCATCTCAGCAGTCATAAGTATAACAATACTGAACTAAACATCTCAATAGTCATCAATATAACAATACTGAATCAATCATCAATATAACACTACTGAGAGCAACCATCTCAACAATCAACCGTATAGCCACTACTGTAACAACCATCCCTCCCTCTAACTATCTTAGAGCAGCATCACGGTGAGTTCCCTGGTAGATCCATATGGGCATTTTGTCTAACTTACTAACCCTTTCGAGCCAACAATCCTAGTTAGACAGATGGATCTTCCTAGGGACCAACACGCATTGTCCTAGATTGCAAACCCACTTGGGTTAAACTGGTCTATCTAGACATACTAATCCCCGTAGGATCAACATGCCTCATATGACTAACCCTTTTGGTCCAAACAGTCCTATCCAGGCTTACCCTACTCTAGATTGAGCTATTCACCACTGCATCTTTCTTCCATCTACAGTCACTCCCTCTTTCGAGAGAGATCCTTTTGGACTACACCAATCTTGTCTCGAAAGTATTCAAACTTTACACGAGCCAAAGTCTTATTCAACACATCTACCACTTGTTCATCTGTAGCAACATACTTGAGATTTACAGCTCCTTTCTGAACCATGTCCCAAATGAAGTGATAACTCACTTCAAAATGTTTTGACTTATCATGAAATACTGGATTTTCTGTCATCTTGATACAACTCTGATTATCACAAAGGATATCAGTAACATATATCTCTTCATCAAATAAACCTACCAACATCTTTCGAAGCCATACTTCTTTGCTACAAGTTGAACAAGCAGCAATGTATTCTGCTTCCATTGTGCTAAGTGCAATATTGGTCTGCTTTCTACTAAACCATGAGATCATACTTGAACCCAAACTAAAACAATATCCTGAGGTTCTCTTTCTGTGTATCACTTCCTGCCGAATCTAAGTTTGTGAACCCGTATTTTGATCTCACCATCTGATGTATATCTGAGCCCATAATCTAAAGTTCCCTTTAGATACCTCATCACATGTTTTGCTCCTATCACATGAATATGTTTGGGATTCACCATGTACTGACTTAGTGTGTTTACAACAAAACATATATATGGTCTTTTATTGGTTAAGTACATCAGTGAGCCTATTATCTGTCTGTACAAGGTGGCATCTACAGTTTCTGAAGTATCATCATTCAAAAACTTCAAGTTTGTTGTCATCGGAGTAGTCATGGCCTTGCAATCTAACATTCCAAACCTCTTTAGAATTTCCATTGTATATTTTCCTTGGTTTAGGAAAATCTCATATGGATATTTCCAAACTTCAAGACCTAGAAAGTAATGCATCATTCCAAGGTATTTCATCTCAAATTATGCAGCAAGCTTCTTCTTGAATTCGTTGATGGCCTTATCCTCTCCTGTCAAGAATAAGTCATCCACATATACTAGTAGTATCATAAGCCCATCATCCTCAACCTTATAGTAAAGGTTAGAATCTTCCTTACTCTTGGTAAAGCCTAAACTCATCAGGAACCCATTGATTCTTCCATACGATGCTTTGGGTGCTTGTTTTATCCCATACAATGCTTTCTTAAGTTTACATACATAAGCTTCCCGATTGTCAGTCAAGAAACCTCACGGTTGTTCAATATACACTTCTTATTCTATCAATCCATTTATAAAGGTTTTTTTTATATCCATCTGATGTAAATTTCACTTCTTTTTGGATTCCAAGGAAAGGACAGTTCTAATTGAAGTGTACGTAGCTACTGGAGCAAAGGTCTCTTCATAGTCAATTCCTTCCTTTTGGGAGAACACTCTAGCTACGAATATTGCCTTGTAATTTTCTATACTACCATCTGCATAATGCTTTGTTTTGAAGATCCACTTCGAGGATACCACTAACTTGTCTTTTGGTCTTGGTACTATTTCCCACACATAATTCTTTATTATGGATTGGTATTCCTTGACCATTTCATCGACCCATTCCTTCTGCTTTGTTGCTTCTTCAAAACATGTTGGTTCTTTACCAACTAGATCACTCATCAAAACCATATAACTGGGATATGACTTTGGCTTCTTCCTTTCTCTAATGGTTCCTTCTGGGGAACCATGCCTTTTTGCTTCTTCAATTACATCACAAGCCCAGGAAAGATTTATCTTTAGAGAAATCATTTCACTAGGTAATTCTTCTAGAAACTGAGGTTCGGTCATATTATGATCCTCAGGTATCTGGCTTTCTTCTTCATTCCCAACTGGTTTAGCAATTTATGCAGCTTTGGTAGTTTCATGTTCCTCTTCATCTTCCTTATCTTTCTTCGACTTTATGAAGGTTGTATCTTCGTCAAATGTTACATCTTTGCTAAGTTCAATCTAACGGTATCCTGGGATATAGATTCAATAGGCTTTGATTGTTCACTATATCCTACAAACAATCCCTTCTTTCTTAAAGGATATATATTTTTTCTTTTCTCCTTGGGAATATGAATATACATGGGACAACCAAATATCTTTAGGTGACTTACCTCAAGATTTTCTCTGGAAAACATTTCTTCTAGGGTTTTGTTCCAAAGAGCACTGTGGGAGATTCTATTATATATATATTTATGTTCTAGCTACTTCTACCCACAGGTACATTGGTAGATCTTGATCATGTATCATAACTTTTACTGCTTTCATGATCGATCTATTATTTCTTTTTTCCACGCCATTTTGTTGAGGATTATAGGGAATGGTGAGCTCCCTCTTAATCACATCTTCCTTGCAGAAATCATTGAATTCATTTGATGTGAACTCTCCTCCATTATCTAACCTCAAAATATTTATTTTCCTTTCATAGAGATTTTCTACTAGGGCCTTAAATTATTTAAACCTTTCAAACACTTCATCCTTCTTTTTCAAAAAATATATCCAAGTCTTACAGGGGTAGTCATCAATAACAGAAGCATAGTAAAGATACCTGCTTAATGAAGTTATTTGCATTGGCCCGCATATATATATTAATGGATAATATCTAAGATCCCTTTTTCTTTGTTGTCACTTTTTTGGATAGGGATTCTTAGTATTCTTTCCTTGTGCACATCCTTTGCATACTCCTCCATGTTCTATCTGAATTTCTAGTAGACTAGTCACAACCTTGCTTACTATTGGTAGAGCTTTGTAATGAATATGAGCAAGCCTTCTGTGCCAGATCTCACATGTATTTATTGTACTAGTTGTTAATGTCGAATCTGTATGTCCATTCAGTTTGTAGAGTCCTCCTTCTTCAACTCCAATTTCTACTGCATCATCTATGGTCTTTCCTTTTGACCACATGAGGACTTTTCCATCTATGAAGGAAACTCTAAATCCTCTTTTGTCTAAATTTGAGATATATAGGAGGTTCTTCTTTAGTCCAGGGACATAAAGGACATCTTTCATATTCATGGAATTTCTATAGTCCAACTTATAAGATGCTTCTCCCATTCCTTTGATGGGATATTGCGAATCATCTCCAAACATTACTTTGTGTCATGATTCCTTTTGTACAAGGCATGATAGTGAGTCCTTGTAACCTATCATGTGCTTGGATGCACCACAGTCTACTAACCAAGTGCCATTTCCTAGTGAGACTGATCCTGCTAGGGCAGAGATCAATACATATTATTCACTGGATTCTTCACCCTTCTTTGCTTCCTCTTAAACTTCTTGATCACTATCTTCAGCAGCCTGAGCTTGGAATATTTTCATATTTTAACTCTTTCTGCTTTCATGGGACAGTTGATGGCAATGTGTCCCAACTTGTGACAAGTGAAGCACTCGTAATTTGAGAAGTCTTTCTTGGGCCTTTTGATCCCTTGAGACTTATGAGGATGATCATGAATTTTCCTTTTGTACTTGCCTTTGGAATGAGCTATCAAGGCTTGATATTCATTGTAATTTAGATTCACTTCTATGGCTGAAATTCTTTCTTCTTATTGGACACATTCTTCCCATAACTTCTTGAATTTAGCTAGTTTCCTTCTTGAACAGATTCCTTAGACAAAAGCTTCCCAATCTCTTGGAAGACCATTTAAGGTGGTCATCATAATTTTTGCTTCTTCTACTGTATCACCAATGGATTCTATTTGATCCCTAATTTGAGCTACTCTTGAAAAGTAAGATTGCATGGTCTCTGATTTTTGAGTCCTTACGCTTTTGAGGTGATTCCGTAGGGTCATTTTCCTATTGATGTTTCTTCCTTCAAATAGACTGGAAAGAGAATCAAACATTTATTTTGGATTTTCCCTTGATGATACTTGAGGAATCAAGTTATCCTTGATGGAGTCAGTTATGATCCTTTTGTCTATGATCATATCCTTCTTATGCTTGGACTTAGCCTCCTCCTCTTTTGGTTCTTTCACTTCCTACTTTACAAACTTGTCTAGATCATTCTCTTACAGGATGAACATGATGATATACTTCCATACTCTAAATTTTTCAGCACCTTCAAGCTTTTCATCTAGCTTGGTGTTCTTAATCATCTTTAACAGAATGAGAACTTCAAATGGAAAAAGGAGGAAGACTACCTACTTGAAGAAAACAGTTCCTAGCTGACCTCCTTCTGGTTGACCTAGTGTTTGATGTAGAAACCCTAATTTCTCAACTAGAAACCCTAATAGGGTTGAAAGTTGGAAAATATATGCCTCCCCGCGAGGTAGATTGTAACTTGATTTTACTGATATTGATGATGGAGTCTCAGAAAAAATGAAACCCTAGTTTGTCCCAGCAATAGTAACTAGTAAAAAACTGAAACTTCTTGGATTTTGGATCTTTCACAGAAAGATGTACTCTTCAAGGGCGAGTTGGGGGATCCCTCTTTCCTAGATGATCTATTGAGGGATTTGTTTAGAATGGAAAACCCTAGATGTGCAGTGATTCCTTTCAGGGTGGCTTTGATACCATGTTAAGTTTTATCAATTTGCTTAGATGATATCTTAAAACAAATTATCACTATAATATCACTGAAAGAAAAACATGCATAGAAAATATAAGAACACAAGAACACAAATATTTTCCTTGAGGAAACCACAAGGGAGAAAACCCCGCAAAACTTCCTTAGTATAGATCTCGACTTGAGCAGTGTAAAACCCATACAACAGCTTCTAACTTATTTATGGTGCACTAGTTCTTCTCTCTCTTGCAAAACTACTTGAGTGAGTGTACAAATGAAGGGGAGCGCCTCCCTATTTATATTATTATGTTGACTTTACCTCTAACTTGGTGGGGTCGACTTTACTAACTAACTGGGTCGACTTGTCCAATTGGAAACCACAAATAACATTTATTATATTGACACTTGGGTACTATTGACCTGACTTACATTCGTAGGTTTACATTGCATCCTTCTATGACTCTAGCAATACCAAACTCATCTCCAGAAGGAGGAATACAATACATCTAGAATATCTTCCAAAGCTACATTATTTTAACACTTTCCTCAAATATGGCGCTAGATCTATACCTGCTAATGGTAGGCCTGTAATTATTGAGATGAGTTCGACATCGATAGAGATTAGTTTGTTGATCCAAAGGTAGCCACCATGAAAAGGATACTAACAACTATTTCACACAGGTATTTATTTCTAAGCTTCAGTTGAAGTGTGGCATATACAACAATGACAATAGCCCTGACTGGTCCAGTCATATTGCCCATTCCATTGGAACAAAGCACTTTTGTGAATCTGGTGTATCCTACACAGTAAGCATGTATTTCTTCCTATCTAAATCCTCGTGCTTCTAGGTGTCATGATCAGTGAAGGACAACTTTTGAATGTTCGACATAATGTCCTGCAATAGCTTAACTCCTTGCAGCATCGTGGGTTCTACTAGCGGGTACTGTGACCTCTTTCAGACTCTAATATTTGGCGCATCAGAGCGTCTTGGTGGGATTTATGGACATGGAAACATATGCCTAGTTTCTGATTCTTCATTATCCTCATGTGGTGGTGGTGTTGGTGGTGTTGTTGCTTTTTTTTCCTCTTTTAGTTTCCAATGCACTTCCCCCATGTAGTGCTAGATGGACCTGGTCGGTCTGCATGCAATTTTCCTGAAGGCCTACCTAAATTTTTTTAGCCTCGTGAACAACCTAGCCCTGCGATGGGATATATCCAGTAGTTTCTTCCATTATCAACATGGGTGATGTGATCGAAATGTTACATTCAATACCTATAGTTATGATGGAAATCAAAATGACCAAACTCTACAAAAATTTGGTTCAGCTCTTGGAGTTGCAGACAATAGCTTCTCTTCTCACATGAAAACAAAATGAAATGAAACTTAGGTGTGAAGGTTGATAACATGTACTTGCTCTCTACATCAATTCTTTACATGCGTGGGCATGGGTGAAACCACCAAGGAAACTTCTATGTATGTCGTAGTTTACCTGTCACATCAAGTGGTAGTTATTGCCATAAAGACGGACGTGACCAAAAAGCACGCTGCCAAAATCTCTCAGGATTTTCAAATTAATGGCGGTCAGTTTTCCTAATGATGGCCAGCTACCACTTCCGCGATTCTAGTGGTTCTTGCGACATTGTCACACTTCCTGCGGCTTGTAGTATTCCTACGACAAAGCTCCTTTGGTGCTACAGACTAAGTGTCTTCGCCCTCATTTTTCTATCTACGAAAAACTTAGGGTATGCAACACTTTTCTTCTTACTGCATTAGACTATCATTCTGTGATAGGATTTTCTTTCATGACAACAGATTTCCTATAGTTTAAACATAAATTTTTCTTTATTTCTTTCTTCTTTATTTTCTCTCTTTTCTTTCTCTTTTTCTCTCTCTTTTCTCTTTTCTCTTTTTCTTTTTCTTTATGCAACTAAGTCATGGCTATCATGATATGGATTCAACTAAATTCCATTTATCAATTCTATTACAGGTGTTCCATATAGATTTTGTAATTGCATTGCACCTTCATTAGTGATATGAATTATAATGTATGGTCCAATCCAATGTGTCTTTAACTTACCAGGATGCTTGAAAATTTTGTTGTCATACATAAGAACAAGTCCTCCAAACTGAAACTGTTTGTTCTTAATGTGTCGATCATGCCATCCCTTCTATCTTTATTTTTTAATGCTTTGGTGATACCCTGTGAAAAAATGTTCTTCTTCCATCTACACAAGTTGCAACAATATCTCCTCGATAGCATGAACATCTTTCATCTCTATGATCACATCAATGCTTAGAATCGATAAAATATAATCCATTGGAATCACAACTTCCTGTCCATAAACCAAGTGAAACAGAGTGTGGCCTATCAAGTTTTACAAGTCGTGTGATATGCCCATAATAACATCGAATTTTTTTTATTGCAGTCATCTCTCTGGGCATTACAAATATTTGTCAATCCATTTTCCAGAATATTATTAATTGCTTCAACAACACCATTCACTTGAGGGTGATATGGTGTTGTATTTCTATGCTAAATTTGGAATTCCTCCGTCATTTCTTTAATCAACTGGTTGAAAAAGTGCGTACCTTGATCACTTATTAAAATCTCTTGGAATCCAAATTGTGTCATGACATTTTCAAACTAAAACTTCACAGCAGTCGCAACAGTACAATCCCTTAGTGTCACTGCTTCATCCCATCTTATCAGGTATTCGTTCACAGTGATAATATAGCGTGCACTTGTGCGCTTCCCAGTTGGACTGATAGGACCCAAAAAATCAACGACCCATTTATCAAATTCCTGTAATGTTACTTGAGTTACCAATGGAATTTCATCCTGGTGTAGTGGCTCTCCAGTTCTTTGGCAGATATCACAGCTAGGAAAATAATCCCGGGCATCTGCATGCATGGTGGGCCACCACAATCTTGCTTGTAAAATATTGTAAAAATTAGATTTTCCAACATAATGGAATCCTATGAAACCATCATGAGCTTCATTTAATATCAATGGCCGCTCTTGTTCTAAGACACAGCGACGAAGAACCTCATCAAGACCCATTTTATACAATTGTCCTGCGATTAAGTGGAAGTCTGCAACTCGCACAACCAATTGTTTCTTCTGCGTAGTGGTGAATTTAGTTGGAGCATAACCTGTATTCAGAAATTGTATGTTATCTCTATACTGATCATCAAACATGGTTATCCCAAATAATTGCACATTAGGGAGACTATCATCTAGGTTACCAGTCTCTTCACCACTTTAGATCCTTAAAAGATGGTCTAGTCCCAAGTTTAATCGATCGGGTTTAACAAATTCAAAATCGAATTCTTGAAAGAGGAGAAACCACTAGTAGATCTTCCTCCCCAACACTGGCTTATTGAGTAGGTATTTCAATGCAGAATGGTCTGTGTACATTTTAAATTTTCCACCCAATAAGTAGTGTCTAAATTTCTGCAGAGCATATACCATCGCTAACCCTTCTCTTTCTGTTGTGGCATAATTATTCTCTACTGTAGATAATTTCCTGTTGGTGAAGGCTGTAGGACAGTCAATTGATCCTTCACTGGGTTGCGTTAGTACCATGCCGAGCGTGACATATGATGCTCTACATGTACATGGAACTCTTTCATCCAGTTTGGAAATACAGGTATGGGTGTTGTAACCATATTTTTCTTCAATGTGTCTAGACTCTCCTGGAAACTTTCTATCAACTGGAAGTTAACATATTTCTTTAGTAACTTTTCCATCAGAGCAATCACCTCCACATATCCTTTGATAAAAAAAATTGTAATATCTTGTGTGTCCCAATGTTGCGCACAATTTTTTAACTATGGTTGGCAGTTGTAGGTCAAGAATGATCACAATTTTAGTAGGATCGACCAAAATTCCATCGCGATAGACCACATGGCCCAAGAAAATTTCAAATAGGGAAAAAAATATGCATTTCTTTAAATTTAATGAAATTTGATACTGGAAACAACATTCTAGCATCATCCTAAGGCTCTCAATATAGTTCTTAATGATCCCAAATACTGTCCAATCATCGAAGTAGAATTCAAGAAATTTGTGAATAAAATCTTTAAAGGAAGCAACGACTATTCTGGAAAAAATAGCAGGAGCATTCTTAAGTCCAAAATGTGTTTTTGTATACTAGAAACACCTGCACTCTGTCGCAAAGGTGGTCTTGTGTCAATCTTCCTTTGTGATGTGAATACGATGGTAGCCAGAGAAACCATCAGTGAATGAATAAATCTCCTGACCCCCAACAATATCTAGTACCTCATCTATAAATGGAGTCAAAAATGGGTCATGCAAATAAGCATCATTCATTTTTCTCAGGTCGATGCAAATTATTACTTCACTCGTAGCCTTTTTTCTTGTACTACTATTGGTCTGATCCATTCTAATTCTTCGACAAGCTCTATAGTACCTACGTCTAGCATTCGATCCAACTCTGCTTTGAATTTCTCTTTATACCATGGATTTAGTCAGTATGGTCGTTGCTTGGTCGGTTTTGCATCGGGCCTCAAAGGTATTTTCATCACTTCCAGATCTCCCACAATCCCCTTCATCTTTGAAATTATTTTAGGGAATAGATCCTGGAACTCATGCAATAAGTCTATGATATTCCTATACTCTCATCATCCCAATAGTCTCTAATATCGAGGAAATTTGGATTTTTTGGTGAGCCAATATTAACTTTCTTAATTTTGAGTGGACTCAGGAATCACTCGCTAGAAATACCAAGTCCTTCCACTTTGCGCGTACCTTCATATTTTGGAATGTTTACATCGAGTGGGTCATCATCATCAGGCTCTCTCATCACGTTGTAACATTCCATCCAATGGTGGATTGTCATGTTGTTCTAGTTGAAATTTGTCATTGCAATAGGGATATCTTTGAATATATTTGCTTTCATCACTTGTAATGCATCATCAATGGAAGGGTGGTCATCTACAAACTCAAATGTATGTGTGAAGCTAGTAGCTAAGTCCTCCCATCCAAGAGTTCCTCGTCACAACTCAACTGATGTATACCAATTCCTTGGTATAATGTCCAGTGTATGTATGAAGTGATGAACCCACTCTTGTCGTGGATATTCCTGCTATATCATGCGACAATACTCAATACGCTCAACATGATCTATGAGTCATGTATACTTATGACCAATATAACTGATCTCTTCTCCAAATTTGATCTCCAACATTCTTCTACATTGTGTCCATTTGGAGATAGATTATTTATGTGTACCCCACCATTTGGCAGGTGTAGCTTTCAACACAAAGTCCAAGGCAGACAATCATTGTGATTGTAACCTTCACTTCAAACTCTGTTAGAAAAGGCGCAAGGCTAGGTAAAGCTTTGTATGTAGGTAGGTCACTTTCCTCAATTCCTACCCATCGCACAAACCTTGTGATTCTTGCGCATTTCCTCATAGATACTTTGTGCATCTGATTCTGCCAATTTTCTAATGCTTCACCTAAATCAGAGGTACAGGAGCTAATGCTCCACCAACTCAGCTTTCCATCAGCCATTGGATTTATATAATCATCTTCTGCAAATGTGATATTATAGATATGGTTGAGATAATCACCTTGTCCTTCACTGTGCACTAGTTCGACATATCTTTGTCCTTCTAGTGGATCAATTGGTGCGGCCACCCATATCTCTGAATCTTCAAATGATAAGATTCAATTCTCTTAAATTTTATGACAGTGTTATCACTCAAATTTTATCCTTGATTGTGGGAGGATAATTCCAAGGTAACCACAAAACTAATATTTAGGAGGAAAGTTTGCTTGTGTCCTACTAGAGAGGGATCTCTCAATAAATAATTACAAAGGCCGGATATATTTTAAAATAAACAATTTTAGTGATTATAATGGATGAAACAGGTGGTCAATGGGAATGGAGTCAAATATGAATAATAATTAATGATAGTGGTTTGTAATGGAATTCTTAACATAGGCAAGAAAGTCACTCTTTTACAGTCAAAATGCTAGTTTTCTAGTGATAAGGAAGAATAAGAAACAATCCATTAACATGGGTGTCAAAAGATTAATCCAATTTCAACTTTAGAGGAAAAAATTGGTGAATGCTTGAAATTAAAGAACTAGAGCATAAACATATGAATTCTTATTCAATATACACTTATCCAAGCATGAAAATATTACAGAATGGAAAAGATAAACATGAAACACATTCACATAAAGGAAATATAGTACAGACTGTAAAATGAATAACACAAGAATATCTAGTAGAAAACATGCTTGGCTCTGCAATCTTTTTATTAATCTTGAAGCTCTTTTTTACAAAATCAGTTCTTTCTCACGGGTTTCAACCACCATTGGATTTAAAAATGGTGCTTAAATACATCAAAATTGCTCCTTGAACTGCTAAATACCTACATGATAAAAATAGGCATCTATAACTACCTTATTACATCTGTCAATTATCCTCTAACAAACTTATTTCCCTAACTACTTGAAAATTTATTAACTTATTCAAAATTTTATTTTCTTCAAAATAACTCGGGCCTTAATATGAATTTATTCATTGGTGCAACTTATATTTCATCTTGAAAAAAAATTCTATTGTCTTCCATTGGTCTCCAGATGGAAACTCCAGAGTGGCCATCTCCTTTTTGAGTACTCTCAATTCTACATGACCCACATAGGATATAGGTGGAAACTAGGTACTAATTGTTATGAACATATTCACCAGCTCAAATTCCACTGCTAGCTTGTCAATTATGACTTTTCATGACAAATACTAAGCCATATCTTCAAATTTGATGTGATCCAATCTAGATTTGACTAGAAATGCCTAATACTCATCTTAGGAAAGAAGTCTGCCATCTTCTTCCCAAAAAGAAGGCAGTCCTTTTTGAAATAGTGTCACAAATGAACCTTTAAAAGTTTTAAATTGATGTATCATTATATCAATTTTTTCTTGCACAATTTCAATGTGATGGTGCTTTCCTACAATCTTTATGGCCTAGGTAATGACTGCAATTCAATCTTTAATTCTCATTGTCCTTAATTCCTCTTCAGACAAAGTATTACAAAAATTTATTGTGTTTTTAGCCGTGTCAACTATTTTCCTGTTCAAAACCTCTTTCATAGTTGTACAACTCTCCCTAGCAGAATTTATCACCATCTCTTTATCCTGAATAAAATTCAAGTAGGGTCTGATCTTGGTGGCTTCTAAAATCAACATATCCCAAAGGAGATGTCTATCTCCTTGCACTAGCAACTATCTTGATAATTGCTTCATTAATTTATCATATTTTTCCAGTAATTCTTTATTCTTATTCTCTAGTAACTCTTTAAACCAATTATTTCTTTATCCATCAGGCTAACTTGTGACATAGCCTGTACAATTGCCTCATTGTTTGTTTGAGTAATTTGTTGTGTTGCTGGTATTATTTCTATTTCATTTTTATCCCCCTTTTCTCTTTCCAGCATAAATTGATTCTCATTTAATACATCAATCTTTGCAATAAGGAAACATGTTTCCTTTTCCCATTGATTTTTTTCTTCAACAAGCTTCAACAATTTTGCTTTGTGGTCATTCAATTCTTGAGATAGTACTTATTTTTCTTTCTCCAACTCTATTAATTCATAAGCCTGAATTATCTGAGTAGCTGGTATTTTCAATTTCCTTTTAAGAAATTGGATAGTGCTTTCCTTCTTTGCCAAAATATTTTGTGTAACTTTCCCTTTATCAACTTTAGTATCCATGGTCAGCAGATCTCCCTGAAGCTTTTTAATATGTTTTTAGTGTACTTTGTTATCCACCTTCTCTTGTCTCAGTTGATTTTCTATTTTAGACAATGTGGACTGTGGATTGGATACCTTCAAAGTGGATTTCATCAAGTCATTTTAAATGACTTCCCCAGTCTACTTATGCAAATGAATCATATTAGGCACTAGGATGTCATCCAAGTTCAATCTCATCTCAACAATTTTATTTATGGTAGCTACTACTAGATTAAAGTATTTATGGAATGGTATTTAACACTAACAAATAAAACATATTTATTTGAAATGTTCCACACTTCTTAATACAATTTCAAGGATTCCTTTGAAGAAATATCCTTGTCTTTCTTATATTTATCATACAAGTCAGTTTTGGACTTGAATTTGTCACTAGATGCTTCTTGTATTTCTGAGAATTGATACTCTTGTATTTCAAAAACTGGGCCTTTGGCCTTTTATTTCTTTCTTTTACATTCATCCTAAAATACCTCTACCATTCCCCCTTCTAATTCAATCCTTTTCCTTTTGGGTATTTCTAAAATTTCTCCTCCAGTCTCCATATCCTCTTAATTATTTTTTTTACCAACTATTTCTACTTTGCTTGGGGTTGAAATTATTATTTCTATTGATTTAATTATAGCATATGTATTTTCCTATAAATCCTCTGCATCCTTCACCTCCATCTGATAATCCACCCAATTAGATTTTTTATCTAATCTTTCCACCACCTGATGTTCGAATGCCATGTTCTTATTCAGCGGAATCCTTTGTGAGATGATATGATGTGGGTCATAATTGAATAGAGTAGCTTTCTTGAAATTCATTTCCTGCAATAGAAATTCAATTACAAGGAGTACAACCCTATTCTTAACAATAAATGGTCCAACTTTCCAGGGAAACTTAATCTCATAATCTTTCTTAAAACTTATAAAATGCTCATTCTCTGCAATTAGCTTATGTCTTATGAATTACAAAGCAAAAACTCTAGGGTTCAGGAATGCTGGTAAGATATATTGTTCATGGATAAAACCATAAACCCTGATTATAATATGTTCTTCTAATTAAAACTAGTCCCCTACTCTTCTATCAGGATCAAGCTACAAATCCTCATGCATCTCTGGCAGTACTCTAGGCAATCTATTCTGAAACATTACCCTATAAATATCTGCCATTAGAAGGTTCATGTATTTTTTTTTAAAATTGTTGATTTTTGTAGTCATCATCATCTCTAGAAGCTGTATTTTTCCTCATTAAAATATAGAAACATTCTAATCAGGTATGAATTAAATCTGAAATGTCTGGTAGAGTGGCCCAATTCACTAGCTGAGAATAGATGTTCTCATCCAATAATTCATCATATTTAAGGCAAGGAAGTTGATGGGGTTGTGACTCCGACTGACTCATATTCATTTTGAATAGCAAACTCATTAACAACTCATGGATAAACATGTCTGCATCTAAACCTAAAAATTGACTCAACATTAAATGACTAATTGGGATTCTTCATTAAACAAGCCAATATCCAAGGGAAAGGGTTGGTTTGTAAGATACACATCAGTTCTAAAGCACTTAGAGAAAAATTCTTGTTTTTCCTCAATGGTAGCATGTATAAATGATTGAATTAGGTTTTCTTCCATAAAATCTTCCTTGTTCAAGGTGAATGAAGGCGAGACTGCAAGGGAATGTCGAAAAACAAGGGAATTTACAGGGAAAGCTATTTTGGTCCTAGAAACATCCATTATTAATCTCTCATAAGAAGAGTAATTTGATGCACACCAGTCGATGAAGTTGGGGAAATTCAGGTTTTGGTCCAAGCAGAAATGGTGGAAATGGGACTAATAGATACTGTATAGGTCAGTGCCTTGGTATTTGAAGGCTTGTAACTTGGTTTTTAGCTAGTGAACTGGCCCAAAGGATAGAATGGTATAAAAAATGTCTCCATCACTATCTTCAAATACCTCCTTTAGTTTATGAAACTGTAAGGCTTGTGTCTCAATTTCCCCTCCGCTGTCCATTTTCAAATAATAATACGCGTGCGAAAATGTGGCCTACCTAGCTGATTGATGGCTGGAAAGGTAGTTTTCCAACTCGGCTTCGTCCATGCAGAGATGATTTCTTCTTCCAATGCACAAAAAGAAAAATAACCTCCAAACACGTGCCCCTGTTCTTTTATAATATTCTTGGAATATTGGTTTCAGAATTAGGAGGAGTGGGTTTCCTTTACCATTTTTCTCCTAGTAGAACAATCCTCCACCCGCCACGTGGAGGTTAGTATAAATTTTGCTGGGGAAATATTCTTTAATCTTTGTAAATGTTATGGGAGTGGAGCTTCTCTTATCCATAGATCCAAACCTCCTCTTATCTTAGAATGTTGATCTTAGATGCTTTTAACTTTACCTTTATATTTCGCTATGCAATTACCTGCTCTTCTGTCATTCATATTCCTCTAGCTGATGGTCTATATGTCATTGATCTGCTTGCATCTCCATCGCAAACCATTGATTTGATATTCCCTTTAACCCTTACCTTCACTTTACACTATTTGTCGATTCTTCATTTTAGTGTGCAAATTCCTTTGGCAGATCACTTATGCACCGTCGATATTATTCACCTTTTATGCTAACCATCGATTAAGGCCACCCTTTAACCTTTCCACTAATATTCATTCCATATTCGACCTTGAAAGTTCTCCCAACAAACTCCATATCCATTGTCGATGTTGTTTACCCTTTTTCTCGATCCTAGATCTAGTCTGTCTATTAGCCTTTCCGCCAATCACCTATTTTAAATTTTACCTTGCAACTTTCATCAATGGATCTTTTGCTCACCGTTGACTTTTCCACCATAAATATCTTGGTCGTCATATTTCTCAGCAGTTACCATAAGCGCCCTTTCATTCCTTTAACCTTTTTTTATAGATTTAACCCCATGGTTTCATGGGAAAGAGGAAACCAAGGTTTATTTTTTCCTTCATCCTAAAACCCATGGTCGCAATAGAAAGGTTTTCAAAGTGTTATGCTCCTTATTATATCTTAGCTCCTTCTTCTCACTTGTAAGCTAAAACAGTGCTAACAGACGGTTTGGTTTACTATCGCCCAGTTGATCCTTAAAAGTGTAGGATATGGGTTTGTATCGTCGACAATGTCAATCACTTCAAAATATGCATATGTTCTGAGTCCTTCTACTTCGAAAGGTACATGATTCAATCAACCAATAGGTAGGACCTTTGACTAATTCTCTAGCTTGAGCTGAATGTGAGACCAATCAAGCCACGGTTTTCCCATGCTTTCCCATGTCTGTCTTGTCAAGATATTAACATCAAATCCCAGGTCTAAAATGATATAATCCATATAATAATCACCTATTTGCGCAGTCATTCTTAGCTCGTGATCAATTTTTAATATGGTGAAGTATTCTATCTGGTTGCATCTCATCCTGATTTTCTTCTACTAAAGTTGTCAATTATGCGACAACATCTTTATCGTGAATCAATGATAGGAAAGTTTTGAAAATTTCTTAAGTTTACTAACATTTCCGATTAGTTTCTTTCGAAATAGTTGCTCGAATGTTTCAATAATATCCATTACTTTTCCTCTTGGTAATACAGGAGAAGACGTCGACGCTTGATTCCTGTCGATAAATTTTCGTCGGGCTTCCAATAATATTTCCTTTTCTCTCTAAATGTCAAGAAATAGTTTATTTTGTGTTGTTGATTGCACATGTGGTTGATCATGCTATGCATTTTTTTCTGCTCCAGTTGCAACACCTCCTCTTGTCAAGACAACAATGTTTGTTTCTCTTGGCTCAACATAAATCATTTGGATTTTTTTATTAGGATTCAGGTTGGGATTATGCATGGGAACTAGATTTCCCGTATTATTGGCATGCCACTTAGCAATCAATTGATGGCATTCCTCAATGATGTGGTAGATATATCTCCAATATAAACATGCCTTCGCAGGACTAACACAATATCGAGTGAAATGTATTGGTTGTACACTATTATAACNCCCCCCCCCCCCCCCCCCGCCCCCCCGAGGTTGAGGGTAGTGTTGTTGTGGTGGATACTAGTTTTGTTGATATTGGGGTTGAGGATATGGATTTTGTTGATATTGGGTTGGTGGATATTGATATTGCACTCGTTCATCATGTATCTTCTCATTGTCCTTCATCGAGTAGGTATCCACTGTTTTCTTCTGCAACAGCTAGTATGCTATGCAGTCTTTCTCATCACATCCTACAAATTTACACAATTTACAATACAGACTAGTGGGTGCACTTACAATCTTCTACAAGTACAAGCACTCTTCTGACCGATGACCTTGGGTTTGACATATTCTACACCAAGGAATCCCTTGTGTATTTTTCGGGTTTGGTGCTCCTGCTGTGAAATAGTTCATGAGCATTGGGTAGTTATAGTTATAGTGGCCCTTCATCCTGCATGTGGTACACCATAGTTCTTCTTGATTATCTTTCCCTTTCTTAATGTCTTGGAGTTGCAGTGTAAGGTTAGCTAATTGTGAGTGAATTTGCATCATTCCTGCACCCATCTCTCCAATCAGTGAGGATTCTAACTTCATTGCTATTTCTAGAGCTTATGTTTGCGACACAAACTTCTATTGCATCAACATGATTAGGATGTGTGGAAAAAACGTTGCAATAAACCATTCCTTGTATTCCATGTCTGTCATCTGAAATCTTAATTTGGTCATCAATGTTTTAAATCTTTGGTCAAAATCCCATACCGACTTTGTAGGTAACTTCATGATTAGAGTTTAATTTCTATGATGCAATGCAACTCAGATTTTTACTTTTTGAACTCGTCTATTAATCCCACTCGAATTTGGTTGAGTGTTTTCGGTGCAACTCCCATTGGAACTATAGAAAAAATTGTGTACCTTTCTAGCACACGACCTCCCAGGGTTGTGATCATCTGTGATTACTTTATCGCTTCATCTTGGACCTGTCACACTGTCCATATGGATTCACATAGAAACCAATGTTTCTCTGGGTCTTCTATCCCATTTCCATTAAGTATAAGAAACTTAATATCATTTCCAACCATTATATTGGATGTTGTTACACTCAGGAAAAAAATTTGACTAGCTGAACTCCCTTGTCTACTATTCACGGTGTTAGTATTACTTGTATTTACAAAACATTGGGAGATGAGTTTCTAGATATTACCTCCAACGATGTGCGTGGATTTGTAGGTATATCATACTCCTGCTCTGGATCCGTAGCTTCTGCTTCTTCTTCATCTCTTTCAGATATCGGCTAATATTCCTCTTCTTCATCAGAAGAACCTTTGTCAATATCTGACGCTAGCTCCTAATCTTATCCTCTGGTGGTACTGCAACTTCCACTTCTTATCATAGTTTTTCTTCTCTTTCCAGACTGAAATCTTCTTCCACTCCTTAAATTTCCACGTTCTAGTTCAATACCAATATCAACAAGGAACATCTCATCTTAGTTTGCTCCATTTTTTGCACACTTATTCAGCGACATAGCCCAACATTTTTGCGTAAATTTCTTCTAGCTATAAGACTCCATTCTTAGGATTTCTTTTTAGCATACAAGCATCTTTATCCAAGTTTTCAAATATGTCAAGTATCTTCCTCGATGTCCTTGGAAATTTTTTCTTTCACCTCACTATAATAGTTTATTGTGTCAACAACAAACTCAGTGATGTATCCCTCCAGAATACTGTCTACCCAAAAATTGACAGCCCTAAACACAGGGTTGCTAGTAATTTTTAGTCGTTGAATCAATTGAGGATTCCACTCTGTCGGTTCTCCTCCTTGGAAATTCTTTCTATGGGTTCCTAAATTCGACAACCATTCATATAACACAATAGGGAACTCAGAAAACAAAATCTCGTAAATATCCATATAAAGGTATCGCTCCAACCACCTCATCGGATTCAACCACGATACTTTACTTTATTCTTGTGCAAACTCTAATGCCTTAAAAGCCACCCAGTCTTGGATTTTCGACTTTGTCGGATGCTAAAACATGTCCCTCACCAAAATGATTCATGGTCACGACAACATAACCATTTGTTGGTGTTTCTACCCTCTTCAACCCAGGTTCAAACCTTATTTTGCATGCAACAAATCCCAATATATCATCCTAATAGAGCAAGGCTCAGTCAGCAGCACCTGTGACACAGATGCACTCTCACCTAAGATACCTTTTATGGGTAACTTCCAGAACCAGGTTTCTATAGTTGGGTGGGGGTTTCTTCTCCTTTGGCACCTTACCAACTTGCTCGACCAAATTCAGTGGGTGTATTTCTTAACCTTACTATCCTTATATAAGACACTACATAGCTTATATGTCACAACAATTATAAAAACTATGTATGCTTAACACACATGTTATCTATCAATAGCACGACTCTTGCATAAGAAAAATCATTCATAAGAAATTACATAAACACTTAATCACAATACACATTCATGCGACTTAAGCACATTCATCATATGCATTCATATACATTCACATATATTCATGCAACATAAACACATTCATTATCTACTCAATGATCCATGCCTTTAACGTGCAAACCCATCTGGGAAAAACCACAAAGGCGCTCTTCATCTGGAATGAGAAATATATGGCACCTTTGGTGTGCACACTTAGTTGTAGAATCTGATCTAGATCTTCTTCTCTTATCTATACAGACTTCTCTCCCCTCTCATGCTTTCTAGTTTTCTATCGCTCAATATTCTCCTACTTGACTCTACTGTTGATCCACACACTGCCTGGATTAACTACTCTTCTCTATACTTCTGTGTACTCAGCTGCGAATTACTCAACTCTTCTTACAGACGCAAAACCTGCTAACTAAAAAATTAAGTAACTAAGCAAGTAAAATAATTAGGTAAGCAACCAAGCAACCTGCACACAACTTGGTCGGTTCTTCATTCTTATAGAATCTTACATGTTGTTATAAACCGAATTTATTCTGTTAGCCAACAATTTGTCTTTCCTATTCTACTGACATTTTTCAGTAGGTAATAATGACCCAAATTACAAAAATGCTTTTATTCCTTACAGCACATGTGACTTCCACCGATTCTAGCCGACCTCATACCCACGATCTTTCTGGAACTGTCATTTTTAGTCGTTGTGTCACTGCACTCCTTCTCTAGCATGGTTCCTTCCATCACGACTGATATCATCGCCTCCTTTCCTTCTGTCGTGGCTTCTCTTCTGTCACGACTTCTATCCTGTCAAAAATTCCTCTGCAACTACTTCTTACCTTAGCTCTCTCTTCCTTATATGATTCTGCTCTTCCTTCTCTACTTCTGTCACATCTCCTTTTCCTTCCTGCGGCCGGACTCTTTACCTTATTGGGAAGAATTATAACTAAATTATGCCTATCTATAGGGCCAACATGGACCAAATCAATAGTGAAATCAATCTCTCTCTCTAGTGGCATTCCTGAAAATTCTTGAAATACATATGCAAATTCTTGTAACTCTGGTTCTTTTCCTTCCTTTTACTCCACCACATAAGCTACATATAACTAGAAACCTTTTCTTAAACACTTTCTCAACTGCAGAGCTATGATTTGTATCAGATATATGGGTTTTGGTATACCTCTCACTGTCACTTGATTTCCTTATTCATCCAGAAAAATTTAAGTTTTGTTGTGAAAGTCAATTATGGCATGATGTGCATCCAACCAATCCATTCCAATCAATACATCATATGAAACTAAATGTGTGATGTTCAAATCTACAAATGTCTTTGTACCATTCATTTCAAAAGGACACTTTCTTACATCTTTTGTGACCTTCCTCTTGGTACCTGTAGCCAACTGCACTAGACTTATTGCCTCAAGATTGATTTTATTCAAGTAACATCTCTCAACTATGTTAGATTCAAGGTAACTATGTCTATTTCCATAATCAATAATAATAGATATAGATACATTTCCAATATTAACTACTACCTCAATCATTTGGGATTTATGATCAGCTTGTCTACAATCCATGGTTGCATAGATTCTTGGAATATGTCATTTCCTCAATTAAATAATTTCCAACTAGGACTATTTGCAAATAATGTTTCACCAACCTACTAGTTCCCTAGGTTGAGATGGAGACATAATTTTTTTAATGAGGGGCTATGGGACCCAAAAGAATTTATTTTACCATATTCACATTTAAATGGGTCACATAAATGATAAATTCTAAGAAAATAATGTGGCATGGGTTCATGAAGACACATGGAAGCTTGTGGAGCCTTTGGGTGACTAGATTCCCCTCACACTTGGCATGATATTCATAAAAATTCAAACACATGGGTAATGTAAAATTATTGGATGGTTATGTGGTGTCAAATATCATATAATGAACCAAGGATTTCGAATTGGTAAAGGAGGGTAACTCCCATGGAAGAGGAAAAGATTAGAAGACAAGGTGTGCCACTTGGAAGAAGACTCTATGAACTCTATGACAACAAATGATGGAAGATTCTATGACAAGTATGACAAATTCAGACCTGATTTCTGAGATATGACAAATATGACATGTCAGGGATAAAAATAGTCACCAACATTTTTAATTTTGGATTTAGAGGCATCCATTCAAATTGGGGAAAGAATTGGAGCATAAAGAGGAAGACACATGTCATGAGAGTTACTAAACCACTAAGATGAGTTGGAGGAATCTCATGGAGGGAAACTAGACCTTAGGATGCCTCATGAAGTTAATAAAAGGATTTCATAAGAAATTAGAATATATTTTTATCATTTTTTAATTTTACTTTGGCATTTTGGAGATCTTTTGCTTGTCCATTGCACTCTCCCTGCTTGTGAACCAATTTTGAGGGAGTTGGAATCCTTTCCAAGTTATTTGATGGAGAGTCCATTTATACCTCTCATGGGAGATTAATTAATGAGTTTTATTTTCAGTTTTAAGTTCCATACAATTGAATTCTCATCTATCTCCCCGTTCTCTCATTCCTTCTTCTCCATTCCCCCACACTCTCATTTGATGGTGCACTTGTTAGAGTGATTGTTGCACCTTGATAAGGATAGTTGATGGAAACTATTTGATTTATGATGCATGTATTTTTAATATCATATACATATTCTCTGTAATTCTAAATATCATAAATACATGTATGAAAGTCCCGCATTCCCCATGCTCTTGAAAAATTAGTTTTCATGGATTTGGATTCAATCTTGAAGTAGTTTTATACTAGATTTGTATGAGAGATATTATATGATTTTTAGTATGTTGTGATAGAAATATATGATGTATTACTCTTTAATTTCATTTCATATCCTCTGTGGGTCTAAATCCAAGAAACTCATGTGTGAAAAGCTTGCATTCCCTTGCCATTGGGTCACTGGTTTCCATGACTTTGGCTTCAATCTTGAAAGAGTCTTGTATCATATTTGTATGAGGGATGTTATATGATTTGATGATTTTTTGAAAGAAATATTTTATGTGTTACTACTAAATTTCATGTCCCTATTCTCTATGGTTCGAAATCCAAGAAATCCTTATGTGAAACTCTTGCAATTCCATGCTACTAATTCACTAGTTTTCATGTATTTGACTCCCATATTGAATGAGATGTATACCAGACTTGTATGAAGGGATTTCTATGGTGTTTAAAACTGTTTTGAAATAAATTTTTATTTTTTATATGGTCCCTATATGTCACATCCTTATCTGAACCTTTAAGTCTACCTTTCATGTGTCAAAATTGAGCTAGTTATGCGATATCCCCATAAGCAATTTCACTGAAAGTTATCAAATGAATGTGGAAATCTATAACCAGTTTTAAAAACTAATAACCATGTGTAATTATATTACATTAGTTCTTATATAATTCCCCATACTCTTCTTACAAATTTGGTATTTTTGTACATGAGTTGGGAATCCTAGTTGGCCTACACCCTAGGGGGATTTCATCACATTTTCCTAGTAATTTTTGGCCTTTTTTTCATCATCCCCAAACAAGGTTGCAAAGGTATAAAGTCTGATCCAAATTATCCATAAAACACCTTGGTAATTTTTAATACTCACCATACTATCTCGTTCAAATTTGGGACCATTTGGTGAAAGTTGGAACCCTCTGGAGTCATGACTAGTTAAGCTCGAATTTTTCCCAATTTGTAATTTTATCCAAATCTACAAAAAGGGACATTACAGTGGTATCAGAGCATGGTATTGGAACCTATTGAATTTATGTATTATAAGGTTGAATTTAAGAAACTCATCATGTCATATTTTGATGATACGACCAAGCAACTTATGCAAGAGTTCGAATTGGTGGCTAGCCAACTTAGGGGTAATATGGAAGCAAGGGGTAATAGAATTTTACATCATGGAGAGACACATAAGACCATTAATTTTGAATACTTTTATTATTGGTTGAATTAATTTAGGAACAATAAGGAATATGTGAACTCATTAAGGAACACTCAACAATCCACAAGTTTGGAGGAGCATGAAATGAGAAAAAATCAGCCTACTTGTGAAAAGAGCATAGATACACAATTAAAGGAAGAAAATGAGAATCATGAAGTGGAGAATGAATTACCTCAAGGTTATTTCAGAGAATAACATAAAGAGAAATATGAAGACAAGAACACAAGCCTTACTGATGGGGGTTTTGCAAATCAAAGAGAATCTACTGATGGATCCTTGAACTATGAAGGAGTACCTACTGATGGGTGCTCAAAACTCTATGTTGGTGACATAGAGATAATATTGGAAAATTTTTCTGCAATACAAATTTCTCATAAGCATGAAGATGAATACCTTGTGATAGATAATGAATAACCAAGATCAAATTCCCCATCACCACTTGAGCTTCATGAAGTTGATCAACTCAAGCAGAAAGAATAATATGAGGTTCAGTCTCATGTACCATCCTTCATTGAAGGGTATTTGAAGATGAGTGAAATGGATATCCATGAGGCCCTTAGTATACTCCATGACACTCAAGCATTGGTATCAAATTCTTGTTGGAAAGTTTCTTCATTGGAGGATCCATTCTTCCTTAAAGACATGGAGAAGATTCAATGAGCAATGTGAAACATCAAAGGTAATTTCATGTCTTTGATTTTTGATAGAAAAAATATTATTGAGCTTAGTGAATGGTTACATGAATCCTACTTGAAGAATAATGAAGATATTCATAAGCTCAAATTCAAAATGAGCAACTTCTTGAGAGGTTGCAAGATACTTGTTCTTCCTCCTATGTTTCAGATTGTCATATGGTATATTTCTTGGAGGATTCTCATGACATGATGGATCATGAGAAACATGAAAAATTACAGGTTCTTTATGTGTTTGAATATGATCTTTTGAGAGTTAATCACATGTTTTGGTGGAAGAAGAACTTGAGTTGCCTCTTGAAAATGGTTACACGCTTTTTAAAGAAGTGCATGACTCCATCACCTTGGAACCAACCCATGAGGAAAGTTTTTCATTTTTAAGGGAGGTGCATACACCTAAGATGCAAATTTTGCACTTTCTGGTCATTTGGGTGAGTTGGTTCTTTATCATACATCCTACACTTCTAAATTTTGCAGCATTCATCCTAATGAAGTATGGGTGAAATGTTTCTTTTTTATAGTGCCACATGAAGAGTATGGAATTTATATCTCTCCTTTTGATGATGACATGATTATAGAACCATATTCTCTACATTTTCAGCAGCATCCCTTGTTACATTATGATGATACACATCTACATGGATGCACCTGTGTGGTATTCACTTGAGTCACTTCGGGACTCATGATTTTCCTTGCTCCTTGCCTAGTCCATTTGATGTTGGAGGAAATTCAGCCCACACTTGGGTGAAGAGATATATGATTGAAGAACATTATTGTTGGAAGAAACATCCTTTGTTATTTCATGCCTATATACATATTCATGGGTGTATTGATGAGACTTCTTGGAGCAACTTGAAGTCTTCATGTTTCCTTTGCTCCTTATTTGGTTCATATTTTGGTGGAGGTTCTTCATTCATTTCTTGTATGAAAGAAAAAAAAGTTGATTATTATTTTTATGCATCTTAAATTATTTTTTAGTAGAATTATAGGAGATGGGATCCTCACCTATGTCATTGGAGCAGATCTAATATAATATTTGATGCTTGTGTGTATGGGCCACATGATGATCTACTTACTTGGATGTACAAACACTTTCATGATTCTTTGATGAGGTACCTTCTTGATGTACATTTGTATGATGTTGTCATGTACTTTTAGGATCTATATTATGTACTCATGATGTTTGTAAGGGTGAAATACAAGCAATGGGATCTTGACATTGCTTGGTTTCATCTCACTTGGAGTAGTAGTTCGATTGTTGTTTTGAGAAAGCAAACCAACGTTCAGTTGTTTGAGCTCATCTTTGCAAAGTGGTGTTATATTTTCCTATGTGGGAGACATTTTGAGAGATGGATTCAATTTTCACATGATTGGTGTTCATGGCATTTCATATGCATGTATCAGGATCATATGGGACCCTGGGATCATTTTTGGTCTCATTGATTTCAATTTTGGGAGAAACAAGTAGCATTGGAGATTTAGTCACAACTTGAGAAGATTATTGTAATCATATTAGTGCAGCAACAAGCATGGTGGTTCCTCTATGAAATTTTCATGGAATCTTAAGAAACTCAAAGTTTGGTAACTCAGTACCAACTTTAAAGAATTATACAGAAGCAAAAAGGGGTAAAAGTTCAAAAAATGTTTCCAAAATATGGAGGTAAAGATTATTTGCACAAATTTGGTTTTTATGGATTTGATTAATACTTTTGGTGTTAGTGGTGCTTTTACAGGATATATAAATATTCACAATCCACATCTCTTTACTTTTGGGAACAAAAAATTGCAGTACATGGGTGCCACTACTAAAATTGCAGCTAAAGAAAATTATTGAGCACTGACCATAACAGAGCACTTGGTGCAAAGGAAGGAGTACCAAATGAGAATGCCACTTGGGAATATGAACAAATATTAACGCATACAAACTTAGAATTGCTTGAAGACAATAAATATTGAGTGGGGAGGATTTTCATTTCCTCAATTAAAGAATTTCCAAAGAAGACTATTTGCAAATAACGTTTCACCAACCTACTAGTTCCCTAGGTTGAGATGGAGACATAAATTTTGTAATAAGGAACTATGGGACCCAAAAGAAATTTAGTTTACCATATTCACATTTAAATGGGTCACATAAATGATAAATTCTAAGAAAATAATGTGGAATGGGTTCATGAAGATACTTGGAAGCTTGTGGAGCCTTTGGGTGACTAGATTCCCCGCACACTTGGCATGATATTCATAAAAATTCAAACACATGGTTAATGTAAAATTATTGGATGGTTATGTGGTGTCAAATAAAATATAATTAGCCAAGGAATTTTAATTTTTAAAGTAGGGTAACTCCCATGGAAGAGGAAGATACTAGAAGACAATGTGTGCCACTTGGAAGGAGACTCTATGCACTCTATGACAACAAATGATGGAAGATTCTATGACAAGTATGACAAATTCATACCTGATTGCTGAAATATAAAAAATATGACATGTCAGGGCTAAAAATATCCACCAAGATGTCGAAATTGGTATTTATAGGTTTCCATTCGAATTGGGGAAAGAATTGGAGCATGAAGAGGAAGACACGTGTCATGAGAGTTACTAAACCACTAAGATGAGTTGGAGGAAGATCATGGAGGGAAATTCGATCTTAGGAGGAATAATGAAGTTAATAAAATGATGTCATGAGTAATGATAATATATTTTTATCATTTTTTAATTGGCCTTTGTCATTTTGGAGGTCTTTTGCTTGTCTATTGCACGGTGAGTGTTCACTCTCCCTGCTTGTGAACCAATTTCGAGGGAGTTGGATTCCTTTACAAGTTGGTTGATGAATATTCCATTAAGACCTCTCATGGTAGATTAATTAAGGAGTTTTATTTTAAGGTTGAATTTCCATACAGTTGAATTCTCATATATCTCCCCATTCTCTCATGCATTCTTCTCCATTCCCCCACACTCTTATTTGATGGCGCACTTGTTGGAGTGATTCTTGTGCCTTGCTGAGGATAGTTGATGGAAAAGATTTTATTTATGATGTATGGATATGTACTATCATATCCATATTCTCTTTAATTCTAAATCTCAGAAATATATTTATGAAAGGCTCGCATTCCCCGTGCTCTTGAATAACTAGTTTTCATGGATTTGGCTTCAATATTGAAGTAGCTTTATATCAGATTTGTATGAGGACATTTATATGATTTTTATGATGATGGGGAAGAAAAATATGATGTATGGATCTGTAATATTATTTCCACATTCTATGTAATTTAAAATATTAGAAATACATGTATGAAAGGATCGCATTCCCCATGCTCTTGAATAACTAGTTTTCATGGATTTGGCTTCAATATTGAAGTAGCTTTATATCAGATTTGTATGAGGGATTTTCTCGGATTTTGATGAATTTGTGAAAGCCATATGTTATTTGTTACTCAGTAATTTTACATCTATATTCTCTATGGGTCGAAATCCAAGAAATCCATATGTGAAACTCATGCAATTCCATGCTACTAATTCACTAGTTTTCATGTATTTGACTCCCATACTAAATGAGATGTATACCAGACTTGTATGAAGGGATTTATATGTTGTTTAATACTGTTTTGGAATAATTTTTTATTTTGTATATGGTCCCTATATGTCACATCCTGATCTGAACCTTTAATTATACCTTTCATATGTCAAAATCGATCTAGTTATGCAATCTCCCCATAAGCAATTTCACTGAAAGTTATCAAATGAATGTGGAACTCTATAGCCATTTTGCAGAAATAATAACCATGTGTAATGAAATTCCATGAGTTCTTATATCATTTCCCATACTCTTATTACAAATTTTGTAGGTTCACACATGAGTTGGGAATCCCAGTTGGCCTACACCCTAAGAGGGATTTCATCACAATTTCCTAGTAAGTTTTGTCCTTTTTGTCATCAGCACCAAACAAGGTTGCATTGATATAAAATATGGTCCCAAGTATCCACAAAAAACATTTTATGTTTTAATACTCACCATACCATCTCCTTTCAAATTCGGGACCATTTGGTGAAAGTTGGAACCCTCTAGAGTCATGACTAGTTAAGCTTGAATTTTGCCCAATTTGTAATTTTCTCCAAATATCCAAAAAGAGATTCTTGCCCAATACTTCTTCAAACATAACCAACAGTTGAGGATTATTGGATGTTTTTAATGGTACTTACCTTATGTGGACACTTCCTGGCATAGTGATTCTCCTTACATATCCAACATTCAACACATGGTCTTAGCTTTATGTTTGAATGTTCTTCCCCTTTGGTTTTGATTTGATATTGTTGATAGTAATTTTTTTATTTATTTTTACTAGAATGGGTATGAGTCTTTTAGTATTATATTATGGCTAAACGGCTGCCAGCGGCCTTACAAACAGAGTTTTATGATCCAAATACTACAATAACCCAGTGACACAGGGCATAGTCACTCCCTTTCCAAAATTCCTGGTTGTGACTAAACATAAACAGAGACTTCCATAATACCGCAGAAAAAAAAAGAGACTGATACAAAAGAAAATTCGGCTGTCTTTGGCTATGGGCCTGCCTCAGTAGTCTATCTTCAGCTACTTGCCATGTTCCTTGAGCAGGTCCTGAACCTTCTTCTCCAGATCTGCCATACGAATCTTTAACCATCCTGTGATATTAGCAATATCCTTCATGTTTGTCATGTTGTCATCAAAGATTTCTTCATGAATTTCTTTGGGTTCCTGGGTCATGGATTCCAAGCGAGTCGTTCCATATTTTGCATTCTAGTCTGCCCAAACGATTCAGAGCTTCCTTTACCTCGTCCAGATCGTGCTGGATCAGATCTAGTCTAGTCTCGATTCATCATGCTTGCGCTAAAATCTTATCTCCATGGTGGACTGTGATTGGTGCTTCTTTCCCAAATTTGCAGCTCCGGTACTGAGGAACAGAGCCATGTGACTTCCTGTAGGATTTGTCCTCTTGCTAGCTGGATTTTCTGTCCGATTTTTGGCTTTTCCATGAACTCAACCAATCTCAATTGCCTCAAATCTGCACAAGATCATTATGGCATCCTTCCTTTCAATATTTGCTAGTGACAGGAGGATTCTTTCTTCCCATTCAACCAACACACTAAGGAATTGGATCTTGGTTCTTAATACCATTGATGAGGAGGACTCCCTTGTTTAGGGAGGCACCTATATTGGCTTCATGATCCGCTGTTTGATTGAGTATTTTGAGGACGTGATAGAACTTAATTTCTTCAAAGTCATTCAGTTGTTTTAAAACCTTCCGGTAGTAGTGAGACATTGCCATATTTTTAGGAGCCTTTTTTAGGTTTATCGCTTGGATAATGATTTTGGAATCACCTATGACAGCCAAATTCTTGATCGAAAGCCTTCTGGCTTGAGACAGCCCTTGCCAGAGGGCTAGAATTTCTGCTATGTTGTTGGTGTTCTGGCCCAGTCCCCAGGAAAATTTGAGAATAGTTTTGCCTGAGCTGTCAAATAAGACACCTCCACTTCCCAAGTACCCGGGATTCCCTTTCAAGGCCCCATCCACATGCAGAACATGCTTCTCCAACGAGGATCTCCACTTTATGAACTCTTTTTCTTCCAACCTTATTTCCTAGGAAGAATAATGCTTGAGAGTTTTCTTGATTCTGGTAAGAAGGGAAGAGTCTAGATTATGAAACTAGCTGTATTCATCTTTGTCTGGGATTACCTCATTGTTGATATTAGAGTTTGAGGCTACCAGATCTCCTAGAAGCGCTTTCACCTTAAGAGAAACTTGGTACAGTGTCCTCGCATTGTCCCTGAAGATCCTGTTGTTTCGTTCTAGCCACAGTTTCCAGCAAAGGGTTTTTGGAACCCACATCTAGCACTGTTTCAAAAGCTTCAGCTTGGAGAAGGAGAAGGGGGATATCTCAGGCCAAGAGGTAAACAGCGATGAGAGAGAGGGAGGGAGGGTCTAGTTCAGATGACCAAGAATGACATTCCAAAGATCCAAAGCAAAGGAACACTTAAGAAAAAGATGGTGAGAGGATTCCTCATGGCAGGCACATAGCGGGCATCTTGAAGGCCCTTCCCAACCTCTTTTTTTTAAGTTGTCCCAGGAGAGGATGCTATCATGCAGAAGAGACCAGCATAAAAGATCAATTTTGGGGAGGGGGGATGGTTCCATAGGTTTCTCCAGACAGTGGGATCGGGGGTTTCCCAAGGGATAGCCAGTAAGGTTGAATAACCAGCAGCAGCTAAATAGTGACTAATCGAAGAGCCCCAACCTATTTGATCCTTCTTTTTGGCCAAGAGTGGGGTGAATCCTTGAAGAGCGTCCAAAAGGGAACGGGCTTCATTTTCCAAGTTTTTAGGGATGTCCCCCAGGTCCCAGTTATTCCAAGTATCATCAGGATTCCAAACTGAAAGGTCCCAAATGGTGGTTTTAATTTCGGAGTGAAGCCAATTTTTTATGTTGTCCATCCCCTCCAGGTGCTATAAAGGGGCCTATCCTAACAAAGAGTCATCCCAGAACTTGATTTTTTTTCCATTCCCCGGGATCCAGGTGAGATTGGAGGAAATCAGATTAGTGGCTTTCAAGCAAAGAGAGAGGATGGGGGAGCCTTTTCTGATCTAGGGGGGCCGTTCCAGGCATCTTTCTTTATGACCATAGAAGTATTTAGTCCGCAGAGCTTTGGAGCTCCAAGTGGTTTTGCTGCTTATCATTTTCCAGAGAATATTTCCTCCCATGGCCACATTTTGAGTGGCCACATCCTTGATTTGCATCCCTCCTTCCATCTTTGGAGCTTTGACCTTATCCCAACTGATTAGGTGCATTTTCCTCCCTTCACTTCCTCCCCCTTCCCAGAGGAATTTTCTCAAGAGGCTATCGATGTCTTTCACAATTCCTTTCGGGGATAGCAGGATAGACGCTTGATAGATAGGCATGGAAGTAAGAATAGAGTTTATAAGGATAAGCTTCCCTGCTTTGTTTAGCCAGTTGGTTCCCCAGGCCATGATCCTGGCCTTAAGCTTGTCCATCAGAGGCGTCCAAAGGCTATTTCTGGGGGCTGCTTTGATTAGCGAAATTCCAAGATATTTAATGGAATCCCACATGGAGGTTCCTTCCATTTCCATCACCCTGGATAGTTCAATCATTTCATTAGGAGGACAGTTCCAGCCGTAAATTTTGCTTTTCCTTAGGCTGATTTCGCTGCCTGAAATTTCAGTGTAGGCATCCAGCTCTCTCTTGAAAGATCTAGCAGTGGAAAGGATGGCATGGCCCATGAGAAGAGTATCATCAGCGAATTGAGCATGATTAATTCTCTTAACTCTCGGGGAGATTGAGAGACCCATCAACGACCACTGCTGAAGACTCTTATCTAGCTGGAAACTAAGCATCGATGCTTGAAGGGCGTAGAGCAGGGGGGACAGAGGGAAACCCTGTCTGATCTCCCTAGAGGCTTGGAAGAAGTCTTCCAGCCTTCCATTGACTAGGGGGTCGATCCAAGGCCCTGAAATACAAGCTTTAATCCAGCATATCAACTGGGGATGAAACCCCATCTTGTGCATCACAACAAAAAGGAAGTTTAGTCGGACTCTATCAAATGCCTTAGCAAGATCCAGTTTGACTATCATACCTTTCTCCTTTCTTTGGAAGCTCGAATGGATTGCTTCTTGCACAAGGATAATGTTGTCCTGAATTTGTCTTCCCTGAATGAAGCCACCTTGGTTCTCCGGAATGATCCTGGGAAGAATTTTTTTGATTCTGTTTGCTATAACTTTGGTGATGATTTTGTACCTAGTATTGCAAAGCAAGATAGGGCGAAATATGGAGAAATTTTGGGCACCTTTCTCTTTGGGAATTAATGCTAGGAAAGAGGAGTTGGTGCTCCATCCTATTTTCCTGCATTTCTGGGATTTTCTCACCATTTTAACCAGATCTTTTTGGATAATATCCCAGCAGGCTATGAAGAATCTGGCCATGAATCCGTCAGGCCTGGGAGCTTTGTCAGGGTTCATCCCATGGAGTGCTTTTCTGATCTCCTCAGAGGTTATAGGGGCCGTCATCCTTCTATTATCTTCTTCATTTACTAGCTTGGGAACCTTAGAGAGTGGATAGTGATCCAGCCTTGGAGGGACCTCTATCTCTTCAGTGTACAGATTTTTAAAAAACGTGTGGGCTGCCTGTTTTATCTCATCGAAATTATTAAATATTTGCCCCTGAAATTGGATCTCTCTGATAGTATTGTGATTCTTTCAGCATTCTGCTTGTTTGTGGAAGAAAGCCGTGTTTTTATCTCCCGCTAGGAGCCAGATACTTCGTGATTTTACTCACCAGTATTCTTCCTCTCTTCTCAAGGATTTATGAAGCACCTTTTGCAATTCTATCTCAGCGTTCAGCAAATCCAGAGTGACCAGTGCAGACTCCATTTGTAACTGATGATTTCCCAGGGCCCTTTGAGCTTTTTTCCTTTCAAGGATGGGGGAGGGTAGTTTCTTTGCCCAATTTTTGAGGTCAGCTTTGAGCCTTCTCAGCTTTTCTTCCCAAATGAAGAAGGGAGAGCCCGAAACATTCTTCTTCCAGGACACTGAAACCAAATCGTGGAATCCCTCCATGGAGACCCATAGAGGACTGAACCGGAAAGGAATCGGGCCCAGATTTTCTCCTGAGGACGGTGTGAGAGAGATGGGCTTATGGTCTGATGTGCAATCTTGAAGAATTTCAGAGGAAGCGAAGAGGCCAAGCATCAGGAAGGAGGAGTGAACTAGGAACCGATCCAAGCGTACTGAGATGTGCCCCGGTCCCACTCTTTTATTGGACCATGTAAATTTTCCTTTAATAGGTTTAATATCCTCCAGATCCCAGTCCAGCATGATATCTTCTACCCATTCCCTTGCAGGGTCTCTTACAGGAGATCCTCCTTTCTTTTCCCAGAGGGCGAGGGTGACATTCATATCTCTGGTGAGGACAAGATTCTCATGAAGATTAGATGCTAGGAAAGAATTAAGCATTTCCCAGCATTCTTTTTTTTCCCATAGAAGAGCCGGGGCATAGATATTAACAAGGCTTACCTTATGTCCCGAGTCTTTATGCATCAATTTCGTAAATAGCCAATGGGTGGTGCTATATTCTTCAAGTAGAGCAAGCGATGAGGAGTTCCAGAAGGTGGCTAGCCCTCCTGAGGCTCCCCTAGCGCTTATGGCTCTACCTTCTCCTTTTTTCCAAAAAAAATTGCTAGCCTGGATGGTCTCATTCTACTCCATTTTCGTCTCCTGGATCAGAAATACATCTGGGGAAGTCATTCTTACTAGATATTTGACTGCTTCTTCTTTGGACTTGCTTCCCAACCCTCTACAATTCCATGAGACGTATTGCATTTAGGAACCGGAGGGGGGGGGAGTGGCTCCTTTTGAAGCCTTACCTTTTTTTGTAGATCTAGTTTCCATCATATCCAGAATGGTGTGTTGAAGCCCTGCTGTTACGTCCCTATAAGATTTCTCCTCCCTTTTTTTTCTCTCTGGCTTCCTTCCTCTTGGGACCTTCTCAGGGGTTCCAACTAAGCTGCTAGTCTCTGTAGCCCCCCCATCTGAATCCGCTCCAGTTTCGGTGCCAAGAGATATATGTTCCTCATCCAATTTCAGAGGATATTCTTCCTGAGGCATTCCATTGATAGGCCTTAGATTTCCTGAGGGATTCGGTGACTGAGAGGCTATATCGATGGGGTCTTTCCCAGGTTCCTTTGATTGTCCTACGATTTCTTTCAGTGGCTCCTTTGGTGGGCTTGGATTTGAAGCTGATGGATGATTCACCTGCCCATTCCTTGGATCTTTGGTTTTTGGGCCTGCTTTGGCTTTCTTAACCCTTTTCCAACCTTCAGCATCTTCCTTTTCTGCTATTTGATTCTTTGGGTAGTTCCTCTGGAAGTGCCCATGCTCTTGACAGGTTCTGCATTTGAAGGGGAGGTGTTCATAGTCTACTTTCTAGTAGTGGGACCAGGATCCAACAGATATCTTCACAGCCTCTGGGAGGCCTGCCTCCAGGTCAACTTCAACGCATATTCTAGCACAATTGTACATGGACTTATTGTCTGCTTTATCAACGAATTTACCTATTCCATTCCCTATCTTCTGGAGCGCTTCATAGTTCCAGCAGTGAATCGGCAAATTGGGCAGCCGGACCCATACAGGGACCTCCTTGGGTAGTTCCACCGTGGGATCGAAATCCAGGGTCCATCGGTTCAGATACAGCCCCTGGGAACCCATAAAATATGGCCCATTTCTAAATATGAGATCTTTATCTTCCTTATTTATAAATTCAAAGAGAAAGAAGCCACTGCTCAATGGATAACAGGTGACTCCTTTTTTGAGATGGGGCTTCCAGTTTCTTTGGATCCAATCATCTGTTTTTTTTGCTGAGGGCCAAAGCCCCATGAACTGGCCAACCAACCCTCTCTCAGAGAGAGCAAGGGCTATTTTAACCGACTATGTCTCCGACAGAGCGATTTCTGGAATTTCTTCAAGCTTTTTTATGAATTTTGGAACAGAGAGGGGGACTTTGCGCTTTCCTCCACTGGTAATCAGCCTCCTGAATGCGTCCTCATCAGAAATCGAAGGGGGAGGGGTAGTATCCCCACCCCCAGGGGCGGCCATGTTCGTCTTGCTGCACTTCAGGTCGCTCCAAACCCTAGCATTCTCCTCACGTTGGGTCGTTGGGTAATCGATAGTAATTATTATTGTTTCTGAATGATGGATGATTTAATTCTTTTATTTATTTCTTCTTACTTGTCTCTTTTCTTATCTTTCTTTCCCTTATGAAATGGATATTTGTTCTTATTCTTCTCATAAAGATGCTTTTCCTTCCAAATGGATCTTTAAGGGTCTTTTGCATGTCATATTGGATCTTGTCTTTATAGGAATCTAGTAGACCACTAAGGAACCTTTGAATTTTCACTTTCTCGTCCTTAAACAAACATGCATACTTGAATATTTAAAGGAACCTTTTCTCACAAGATTCCTTGGTCATGCTTCCCAACTTGAGTTCAAAGAACTCCTCTTCTTCTTGAAAATAGAATTGTCAAAGAAGAAAATCAAGGTAGCTCATAAGGTAAGCTTACTAAATATGAAAAATCCACAAATGTGACTAAAGCACTTTCCAAAACAGTCCAAGAGCTCACGAATTTGCTAAAGCATGAGTGAGGTGTGATGAGTGAAGGAAGGCTTACTAATCATGGAAATTGGAGAGAAAATCATGGAGGATGGGTTGGCCACAAAAAAAAAAGCATTCGCCAAGTCAAATAGCTTTACCTAATCCACTAAAAAGCAAAAAAAGCAGTCTAAAGGTAGACAAGGACAGGAAGGCATAGTTACTAATATAGGTAGTCAATAAAGTTGGAAGAATCTTATCGAGAATTAGTATAAGGTGATCTTGGGGTATTTATGGAAAGTATTGACCAAGTGGTGCAAGTGGATTCCAACTATCTAGTCTATAACATAGGAATTTAATAAAAAAATGATTAAATATTATTTCCTAAGTCTATAGGTGGTTTTTTAATTTTCCAACAATTTATGCTGGTGATGTGGATGATGATCTAGAATTTATTTGTTGATGATGGTTTTTTAGAACTAACATGCTAATGATGTTGTTGTTTCAATATTCACATACTGATATTGTAGATGATGATGATGTTCCAGTATTCACATATTGATGATGTTACAGATGATGATGATGTTACAGTATTCACATACTGATGTTGCAGATGATGATGATGTTCCAGTATTCACATATCGATGTTGCAAATGATGATGAAGTTCTAGTATTCACATATTGATGTTGCAGATGATGATGATGTTCCAGTATTCTCGTATTGATGTTGCATATGATGATGATGTTCCATGATGATGATGTTGTTCTACGAAGATGATGTTCGACGAAGATGATGTTCTGTGATGATGATGCTCCACGATGATGATGTTAAGTGATGAAGATGATGCTTATGATGTTGTTCTTACAAAACCTCTCATGACATATATGTTCACTAGTCAGTTGTTGTTGATGATGTAGAATACCTTCCTTGTTAAGAGGGAGTGTTGAAATAAATGTAACTTCGAAAGATATTCTATTGTACTTTTATTGTATTCCTCCTTCAAAAATGTTATTCTTCCATTCATAGATATCCTTGATGTAATTGGCCATGTAAAAGTCATGAGGTAAAACCTTTATTGTAAGTCAGGGAAATAGTACCCAAAAAAGTATTATATAAAATGTATTTGGAGTATCCCTAGGAGAAGTCGATCGAGCAAGGTCCAAAAGTCGAACCTGTTGGACCAAAATGTCACACAACTGAAGAATCCAAATAGGGAGGCACCCTTCCTCATTTGTACGCACTTCTCACTCAAGCATTGCAAGAGAGAGAGAGAGAGAGAGAGAGAGAGAGAGAGAGAGAGAGAGAGAGAGAGAGAGAGAGAGAGAGAAGCAGTCTACTGTGGAAAGGGTGATTTTATTCTTGTTCTTGGGGTCTTACATTGTACTTGGTCGAATTCCATATCGAGGAAGTTTTGTTGGGTTTTCTCCCCCGTGAGGGTTTCTGAGGATAAATCTTTGTGTTCTTTTCTGTGGTTGTGTTTGTTTTTCTTTCAATGATCCTTTGCTTATGGTTATGATGTAATGATGCTAAAATTTTTAAGATCTTGTAACATGTATGTTGCATGGTTGTGCTTCGGCCTCCTATGCAACAAACATGTTGAAATAATTTGAGGTATGTTGGTTTTATACTTTTATACATGTTGCAAGAGCTCAATCGAGCTCTTAAAATCCACAGGCGTGAACTTTCTCGTGACTTTTCATTTTAAAAAATTTCATCAGATGCAATAGCTCAATTGAGAAAATACCTTTGATTGAGATATGGAGCTCAATTGAGGGTTAGAAAAACCCTCGATCAAACTTCCTAAAATATCTTGATCAAGTGCTTTATTAAGCCATCAATCGATCTTTTTAAAGCTCGATCAATGTCATTTTTTACTATGCACGTGCCCTTTGCTCTCCAAAATGTGTTACCCGTCTTCATGGGAACACCCATAATTTTCCTATATTATTGAATGCATGTGATGTACTTTGTTTCTTATGTTATTTTGAGTAAACATGCACATATTTCATGAAACTAATGTGGTTACAATTCTAAGAATGTAGGGGATTCAAATCACTAATGTCCTCACTAATGGTTCCAAACAAACTAAAAACATGAGGAGTATTCTTAGGGATCTTGTCCTTGTCATCACTCCAATAGATGCCAACTCTCAAGAAAGCATTTATGGCCCTAGACAACTTGATATGCCTCAATATTTTGAGTTGCACAAGTACTTTAGAATTCAACAATACACCAATGCATACATATAGGAGAAATTCCCATCAATCCCTTGATTGATGGAGCATTTGGTTAGATTTCCATTTTTAGTATAAATAAGAGCATAAGTTGATATTTGAATGTTTGTAAACTTCACTTTTTGTTATGATTTTTCTTAGAGCTCTTGAAATTCGAACTATAAAGGAAGGCATTTTGTTTCCTTGATGTTATAAAAAGAGTTAGAATAAAGGAGAAGTTATTTTGCTTCATACTTAATCATATGTGCATTAACAAGGGTTCCAAGAGCATCCTCGATAAGGCACACTCAAGGAAAGGACTAAGAACCCATGTATTTATCTGTCATCTACATTTGAATTCTATTTAGTTGTGATTTTAAACTTCTATAGTAACATTACAGTTAGCTCGGTTGTGTGTTTTCTAGCATTTGTAAGTATTGTTTTATTATTAAACAATTTGTGTGATGTTTAAATGCATATAATCCATTGTCATGATTTATTTATGATGTTCATCACTTTACAATGCATTCTCTAAGTCTATGTTTCATCAAGGTTGTAAGGGTTGATTCTCTATTAGTAGCTTAGTGTTTCTAGTTTCATTTGATTGATTGAATTTACTTCATTTAGCTCTTTAACCCAAAGTAGTGACTCGAAGATACCACGCTTTGAAACTAGATAGGGGTAAAGATCATAAACACATGATAAATGGTTTAAAAAGATAAAACATTAAAAAAATGAAACATTAAAGCCAAACATTTCCTTTTAAAAAACTAGTTTTAGATTAAACCTTTGTAGTGTTGTACATAGTGCAAGCACATCATAAGTTTATACAAACCTCGAGTTGATCATTAAAATAAAGTAAACATAAATATAAATTATAAGTCCAAATTGAACTTAATCTAAATATAACTCCTCAAATTTCCATGCCATACATTGAAGGAGATATTAATAAGTTCATCGTTTTTGTTTATTGTTACTTCCCAAACCATTGTGAGTAATTTGGCTTATTTACAATGAAAAATAAAAAATGCTTGACGGGAAAAAATTAAAAAAAAACTACAATGCTTTTTTCACTCTAGGATAACGGGAAAATATAATTACTTTCACAACCTAAATTAGAGATCTAATATTTATTTCTTTTTATGAAACATAGGATTGTATTTTGCAAACTTTTTGTTTGGTATCTTTTAATAAAGAAAGAGAATTTCCTGCAATTAGATAATATCTATTTCTTTTTATTGAAACAAACTTTAGCATAGGTTTGTATTTTGCAAACTTTTTGTTTGGTATATTTTAATAAAGAAAAAGAATTTCGTGCAATGAAGAAAATTGGAGGAAGATTAACAATTGGTGTTTATCAATATTAATTCTATATCCTTTAGTGAGAAAGATGGCATGTCGAGACTTAAATCAATAAGATTTTAATGATCTCATCACTAAGAAAAGGAGTAAATTTTCTATTCGACCATTTGCATTGATCGGATGACCTGGCTCGCGTGAGCTGTCACATCACGCGTTGCTGATCGTCTGATCGATGCAAATGATCGGGTAGAAAGTTTACTCCCTAAAAAGTGTTGTTTTTGACAATATATCAACCCTTTCACAAAAGCAATAATATCATCTCTTTTTCTTTTAATTTTGGTTCTTGTTCTTGGTTGGAGTTAAGAATTACAATTTTAATATAAAATATTAAAAGAAATGAGAAATCAAATGTTATTTAAAAAAAAAATTAAATGTTATTTTTTAATAATTATAAAATATAATTTTATTTTTTTATATCAAATAAAAATTTTTCTTTCTAAATTGTATAAAATAAAAAAATTGTGAGTATAAAAGTTTAATTATCAAGGTAGTGTATTTTCTAAGATTATATTTCTTTCTAAATTGTATAATAATAATAAAAAATGTGAATAAAAAAGTTTAATTATCAAGGTAGTGTATTTGTATTTTTTAAGATTATATTCTTAATAATTATTACAAAATATATTCACTTTCTTTTGAAGAGGGGATGGAGTAAAATTTTAAATGGTTTTTGATTGGTTATTTCAGATAATAAAGTTTTTCTTGAATAATTATGATGACTTAACATAAATTTATAATAAAAAGTGATTTCACAAATGTCATTTTAAAAAGCAACAAACAAACATAAAATTATTTCAAGTTTATAAAATGAATCAAATATGGTTTAGTTTGTCTTTGAACCCGACTCATATTATTATGATGGTGTATGATTATGATATTCTTGATGATAATATTGAGACTTTATTATTTAAAATGATGATATTTATTCATGTGTTTTTGTAAGTGTCCATATTTAAATCAATAAATTTTATTTTAATTTAATTTTAAAATTATTAATAACTTAAAGATGCAAATATGTTTTTGTAAATAGATGATTCAAATATGAAGACTAATTAAATTTTATTTATTTGTGTGTTTATGTCTTCCTAACATATGAACCATGAATCAATGACCACATCCATTTAACTCTTAATTTATTAATAGAAATTGAGATAGTTATCATGAGTTTTAGGTAGCTGGTAAGCATGTTGAATTAATTATAGTATATTCATTTTAATATTCAATTTATTAAAAAATCTAAAGGGGTTGGATTCATTAGTGAAGAGAGGGGATTTTTTCTCCAGTGGGAAAGGCTCAATTCTAATGAGGACCAAACCTGGAACCATTGGGGCACCCAGAGGTAGTGGTCAAACATGTGGTTCTACCCAGAGAGATTGTATAAAATGATTTTGTGACCCGTGGACACATAAATGGATCAAAGCTCACACCCATGTCC
>LPNX010965081.1:160533-179659 GCA_001517045.1 Pseudotsuga menziesii | reverse complement strand
ATATAATTTATTAAAAAAAATCATCTTAACTATAAATGTAATTATAGCACGGGGTTTTCACTAGGCGAAGCCATGTCATAGTGCCTCCGTTCATGGGATATTAAAGAATACCCCTAATTTCACTAGATATTGATAATTACCTACAAAAATCCTATTGTTAAGCCCCCCTCCCAATACATATTTCTAATTAAAAAAGCCCTATTGTTAGGATATATTCCTTATTTTTACAAGAACCCCCTTTTTATACCCCACAATACCTATAAACCCCTTATAAGCTACGCCTCGCCCCCCAATACCTACAATATATTGACCTTATTTTTCACAATTATTAAACCTCCATTCATTCATAAATGTAATAAGATATTGCTCAACAAAATCAATTGCTTATAAACCAGCGCAGATCCAAATCCTAGGCTCTATCAAGCGCAGAGAGGGATCAAATCTCTCTAGGTGCAAACCTCTTTTTAGGTATTACACTCAATGAGCTATCAACTTTGGTGTGTCCTATATATACCATTGATTTGATTCAAACCAAAAGACGCATCTTTTTATTTAAGGTCAACATATAATATATTTATTATTAATATTTAATATTATTTATGGCCAACATATAATATTTAATATTATTTTTTATTTTGTTAGGAACAAACATTGCAACATCTCCCCATAAATGGTTTTAAAACCATATGCAAGGCCCTCCTAAAACCATGGGTTGTTTAGGAGGCCTTGCACATGGTCTTAAAACCATTTGCAAGGCCCTCCTAAACCATGTAGAATAAAACCATGGGTTTTTTTAGGAGGCCTTGCACATGGTTTTAAAACCATGTGCCCGATCCTCCTAAACCATATACAATAAAACCATGGGTTGTTTACAAGGCCAACATTCTTTTGCAAATAATTCCATTTTTATTTTTTTATCATTTTGTTAGGTAGGAACATTACAACATCTCCCCCATATTGTGTTTTTTTATGATCCACATTTTTTGGGGGGATAATTAAATTTTTACTTTTTTATTGTTTTGTTATTTTTTACTTTTTTATTGTTTTGTTAGGTAGGAAGATTACAACATCTCCCCCATATTAGGTTGTTTTACTGGCTGACATTTATTTTGTTTTATAATTACAAAATCTGTTTTATTTTTATTTTTATGATCCACATTTTTTTTTGGATAATTAAATTTTTACTTTTTTATTGTTTGGTTATTTTTTACTTTTTTATTGTTTTGTTAGGTAGGAAGATTACAACATCTCCCCCATATTAGGTTGTTTTTCTGGCCGACGTTTATTTCGTTTTATAATTACAAAATCTATTTTTTTATTAATACATAACGTTACCTGACCTTACATAATGTTACAAGATCTCCCCCTATAGAACAAGATCTTCCTCATACTAGGCTGTAAAGAGCCTCTCTGCTCAATTATAATAATTAAAATACTGACTATAAATAAATAACTAATTCCTCATAAATTCATTAATTTATTTATAACCTTACACAACCTCTAACTATAAACCACCCAATCTCATAGAAAAGATAAAAGAAAACTATGAACCACATCTCTTTGGCTAGCACATAAAGTTTAGATCCGTTTACACCATAATATGTCACTAATTTATCTTATGTCACTCGTGTATTTATATATTAATGTTCGGTATTCTTTTATTAAATATTCTATATTAGGTATTCTTTTATTAAATATTCTATATTATATAATTTAAGTCTTGAGTAATAAATATTTATGTTATAATATGTTATATATCTCATTTATATTAAGTTTTTTTAATTCATAAATAGATAATAATACTATATTATTAAAAAAATTATAATGTATAAATATCATATTCATAATGTTGATGTTGGTATATTCTATACTAAAATATATAATAATAATAAATTTAATGTTATTATTCACAATTTTCTCTAAATTCTTTAAGGTGGGAGGCTAATACTCATGTCAGCTAAGGCAATTCACTCTGAATTGTTTTTTAATCATTTTTTGTTTACTAAATTTATGGTTATACTTGTGTAGTTTAATATAACTATGACATCATATTTATTAAAAAAACATACCATGAAGTTATAAGTCTATACTAATTTATTAAAATTTTAACGGCATTAACCCATGATACTTATCTATTAAGTATATATGAATTAATTAAAACTTTACTTGGTCATTAATCTTTATTTTCACTTTGTTATATCATATATTATGTTTTAAATTTGAAATATATATTGCACATTGCTTATAATGAAGAAATTTTGAATGGTCACTTGTATTTTTAAATTTAAAAAATGCATGTTTTGTATAAATGAGATGTCTACTTCCATATTTCACAAGTACTAGAATTTGAGACCTAATTCATACAATGAGGCCATGATTCCATAAGTTTATGTGTATTATTTTGTATATTTGTACTAGAATGGTTAATACTTATAGCCTCAAGAATATTAGTCAGGCTCACTACATCCACAGTAATAATTCTAGTGGGGCCACCCGAAGGAGGAACCTAAGGCCATGATTCTATAAGTTTATATGTGAATGGTTAATACTCATAGCCTCGAGAATATTAGTCGGGTTCACTATAGTAATAATTCTAGGTAATAATTCTAGTGGGGCCACTCGAAGGGGGAACCTAACACCGGAAGAACCAGAGAGTTGGATTCGTGAGAATCAAACCTCTGACATCAATATCAAACAGTCTTTGGAATCAGACTTCAACCAATTGAGCTACCCGTCAAGGCTAACATGAATACATACTTATTATTTAATCAACATTTAAAAAAACAGACAATGAGGCTATGATCACATACCTATTTATTAAAACTTTAAGGTCATAAACCCATATATTAAACTCTATTTTCACTTTGTTATATCATATATTATATTCCAATTTGAGATATGTTGCACATTTTTTAATTGCCACTTATTATTTTGAATTTAAAAAATGCATTTTTTTTGTATATATGCTAGGTCTANATATATATATATATATATATATATATATATATATATGTGTGTCTACTTCCATATTTGAGTTGTACTAAAATTTGAGACCCAATTCATACAATGAAGTTATGAGCCCATACTTATTCCTGTAAATTATTTTGTATATTCCTACTAAAATGGCTAATACTCATGTGAACCACCCATGTGGGTTAGACCAAATTCATTGTGGATTGTGTTTTGGATCCCTCTTTGTGTTTAGTAAATTTGTAATTATTTGTATGTAATTTAATATATATACAACTAGCATACCCACAAGTAACAACCAACCACTTAACTTTGTAAAGATAGTTGGTTTTTAAATAAATATTAAAATATAACAACCAACCACTTAGTTTTGTAAAGATATTTGGTTGTTAAATAAATACTAAAATATAATTTTATATCCATTATTTTCACCAAATTGTTAGAGTTGATAAAAGCACAAAAAAATACTATTTAATAAAAAAAAACTAAAACGATATGAAAAAACAAAAACAAATTGTTACTCATTTCTTTAACCACCCTTTAAGTGAATTATTTAAATATTACTCAAGATGCATTTAAGAATAATTATAAAGGACGACCATGAAATGAATCCGTGTTGTACACTTGTTACACTTCGGTTTTAATCTTGTTGTCCAAAATGTGAGATAATATCTAAATGCCTATCACCATAACTAGCACACACACATAGTTTGTGGTTGGATCACCGTGATAGGGATCAAATGGTTGAGAGATAATGATGGAATAGAAGACACTTTGGAATTTTTTTGATATTCCTCATATTCTTCTACTTAAATCGGTTCAACTTTGAGTTATGTAGACATTCTTCTGCTATCCATTTATCAACTATGAGTTATTTAAAAAAAAAAATATCTATCTCACAATCTTCTAGTTATCTCCCATGAACTATTGGTTATCCATTCATCACCTACTAGTTATTTTTTATATTTTTTTTTGTTTATAATTGTCTATTTCGAATTTTGAACTCCCATAAAATCAATCTCCATGGTACAGTTGTCTCATCCTCATAGATGAAAAAGCATAGGTCGTAATCCATCCTAAATCTCAAATAAAAACTCTTAACTAGCACAACCACAAGTAAAGTGGGTGGTGAATGCGGATAGACACAACCAACCACTTTGTTTTGTGAAAATAATTGGCTCTTAAACAAAGGATAAAATATATAATTTTATATCCATTACTCTTATATAATTTTATATCCATTACTCTTACCAAATTGTTAGAGTTGATATAACCACAAAACAAATATTATTTAATAAACATAAAAAACAAAAACTCATATGAAAAAACAAAACAAAAACAAATTGTTACAAGTTTCTTTAACCACCCTAATCTTAATGAAGACGAATTTAAGCATAACAAGATAAGAGGACCATGATAAAATGAATCCTTGTTGTACACTTGTTACACACTTAATCTTGTTGATCGGCTCAAGCAAATCCAAATCCAAAATCTAAGATAATATGTAAACATCTATTCCAAAATCTAAGATAATATGTAAATGCCTATAGATATAATAAAAAAATTGAAAAAAAAAACATATTTTTACATGTATGAGATATCTACTTTCACATTTTAGTTCAGTGATACTCAGATTTTCATGAACCTATTTGTTTTAAACACAAATGCTGCACATTGCTTCACACTTTACATAAAATGCATTGACTTGCATAATTACAATTACTAAACTTGAAGGTTCAGTGAGAACGAGAAACCTTGACTTCTATAATTAGTCAACTGAGTTCAGTGAGAAAAGTTGGCATCCATATACATAGCAAATAGCGATCATGGTTATAGCACTAGTGACCATGTGAACGCTTTAAAAGTGTGGTTGGAACAGTGTCCAGGATGACGAAGTCTGTAGCCTGATTTGGTTGACTATATTATAAGTTTAGATGCAACAATCAGAAGAGCAAGTTACGCTACATTGGAGTTTCTTGAGGCGCAAGTTACTTGAAAGTGAAGACTTGATCCATTACTACCTCTTCAAATTCAAAACACAAGACAATCGTTTGTTTGAATGACGCTATGACAGAAATATATCTCATCACAAATCAAACTCCCAGGTCCAAAAGTCATGATATGAGTGAATCACAAGCATGTCTCTTGAAAAGAAAATCATTGATGAGAAGACTTTCTTAATTATTATGATGATTTGCTTTAATCTGGGCAAACCCTAAATGTTTAGTTGCATATTAAGTTTTATAAGGGGTTTTTATAATTATGGATTTGCTTTAATATGGGCAAACCCTAAATATTTAGTTGCAAAACTTGCATATTAAGTTTTATATGAGACTCTTATAATATAGATATGCCTTAATCTGGGAAAACCCTAAATGTTTAGCTATATTTTTAAGTTTTATAAGGGACTTTTATAATTATGGATTTGCCTTAATCTGAGCAAACCCTAAATGTTTAGCTGCATATTAAGTTTTATAAGGAACTTTTATAATTATGGATTTTCCTTAATCTCGGCAAATCCTAAATGTTTAGCTGCATATAGTAAGTTTTATAAGGCACTTTTATAATTGTAGATTTGCCTTAATCCCAGCAAACCCTAAATGTTTAGCTGCAAAACCTGCATATTAAGTTTTATATCAGAGTTTTAAAATATGGACTTGCCTTAATTTGGGCAAACCCTAAATGCTTAGCTGCATATTAAGTTTTATAAGGGACTTTTATAATTATTGGTTTGCCTTAATCTGGATGAACTCTAAATGTTTAGTTGCATATTAAGTTTTATAAGGGACTTTTATAATTATGGATTTGCCTTAATCTGGGAAAACCCTAATTGTTTAGCTGCATATTAAGTTTTGTAAGGGACTTTATAATTATGAATTTGCCTTAATCTAGGCAAACCCTAAATGTTTAGCTTCATAGCTGCATATAGTAAGTTTTATAAGGGACTTTTATAATTATAAATTTGCCTTAATCTAGGAAAACCCTAAATATTTAGCAGCAAAACTTGCATATTAAGTCTTAAATGAGACTTTTATAATATGGATTTGCCTTAATCTGGACAAACACTAGCTGCATATTAAGTTTTATTTAAGGAACTTTTAAAATTATGGGTTTGTTTTAATCTGGACAAACCCTAAAGCTGCATAGTCAAACCCTAAAACTGCATATTAAGTTTTATAAGAGACTTTTATAATTATGGATTTGCTAAAAGTCTAAACAAAGCGTAAATATTTAGCTGCAAAACCTGCATATAAAGTAATATTAACCCTATGAAAGCGGTGCTGCCGTGAGAGCAGGAAGGTTTGACAATGACAATGACAATTGTGGGTCTGAGAGCATGTGACTTTGATGATTCGTGCCTCTCACAGCAATAATAATATTAATAATGATTTTCTTTGGTCAATGGCTGTGGGCATCCCATTATTTTCACGCAACCTACCCATGTTTTTATCACTTTGTTGCGTTCCCGTGGTATAGGGCAGATAAGTCAAAGAAACAAGTCGGCGTCTGTCATATGATTCCATCACACATGCTCCACTGTCAAATTATTTTTTCCTTTTTTCTCTTTTTGACGCTCAAGTCAAGCTTCTTTCCATTCCATTCAATGTCATCCCAGATTTTGAAAAATCCTTTACCTCCTTCACTGTATTGTCATCTTTTAATCAAATCAGATTTGGTGATGTATTTTCACATCGAATGCGATGGCGGATGAGACCCAGAAATGGCAAAAAAAGTAGAAACCTCACCGCCATTTTTATGACTGACATTATCACATGCCTGCAGGCTGCCCTATACCTAACTCCGACGGTGAAAAGTCTGATGCTTCTGTCATTCTAGAAGCCGGAAGACAGATATAATGCGTGTGCGATTGATAGAGTAGGTGAGATGTTGCGTTCATGGATCTTACACGGAGAAGAGAAAAGAAAAGACTATGATGACAATAATGGCACACCATGACTTGGTCTGCAAGTCATTGTATTTGACAGTTTCAAACCAAGAAATTGTAGAGGCATGCATACTTCATGACTCATGACCTTGTCTTTCGCAACGATTATATATTAATCTATTCAAAAAAAGATGCCTCTGGATATAATCAGTCCAACTTATAACAATGACATCCCCACTAGGGTAACGTAACTATGTATATATACTTTCGACGTGCTCTTTTATATATATATATATATATATATATATACTTACTTTGGCCATGCTCATAAAAGTTCCATGAGCTGTGAAACGTTGATTGTTCTTTTTGTTTGAAAGGTTTTGGAGTGTGCTCAGTGATCTCCATTGACATTGAAATGCATCTCCAAGTCATTTTTCAAAACCAGCCTTTCAGCTTTGATTTCTAGAAAGTATGACTTTATTATTATATTTAAATTATATATAAAAAAATTAAAGTTTTTATGTTTATTTTATTTTATTTAATTATATATTTGTTTTATCATGACTAAAGATTCTAGATTGTGCTTTAGGTAAAGAAAATTACATATATGCAACATTAAAATGAATAAATATTTAAAATAGTTTAATAATATATTTATTAAAATTTAAAATAGTTAATCAATATAGGTTTGGTCTTGAAGTAAAATCTAAAATTGCTTTTAATTGGTTAAATGGTATTTTTTGCTAAACTTAATTAAATGGCATCTTTTGCTAGAGCGGTCCAAGTCTTTTTCTTTATGTATCAGCTTTATTTGAAATGGTATGATTTTCCTTGAATAAAGGTGACGAGTCAATTTGCATTTACTCATTGTCATTTGTCATTTTGACAATTGAGTTATAATAAGTTTTTCATCTTCTTAAAAATAAAAATTAAAAAGTTTAAAATAAATATTTCAAATGAATTACTTTTATTTTATCTAACATATATCAAGATTAAGATGGTTAGTTCAAATTTTGAAATAAAAACTAATTATTTAACTTTTTTTGTGTAATAATATTAATAAATTTAAAATAGTTGTTAATAAAGATAAAGTGGATAAAATATTATTATCATCCACCTAATATATTAAGATGATTATCTCATATTTTAATAAAAATTTTATATCAAATGAAATAATAAAAAAACATTAATTTAAATTTTAAAAAAATATTAAAAAATTTAACATAGTTTTTTATTTTATTTTTAGAAGTCTTTGAACAAATTAAAATAGTTAAATTAAATTCTAATAAAAAAAATTAAAATAATAGTATTACATTAATCTTGTTATAAATATTTATCAAAATCCTATATATTATGATTTTTACATATTTTCAAAAATAATACTAAATTATATTTAAATTTTGATAAATATTATTATAATGTTTTTCCTATAATTTTAAAATCATATTTCGAACTTACCATTTAAAATATTTATATAGATATTCCAAACTTAGCATTGAAAGATTTTTTTTCAAACTTAACATTGAAATGTATATTGACAAAGACAAAGAAAACACTATGACAAGCGACTCATAGACCTTTTCATTGTTACAATTATAATACTTTCACATGTTTCCATTTTATAGGTTTTAGGGATAAGGGTAGGTAATCATTTTTACGACTTTTGTAAGTGGAGATTTTTAGACTTTACTTATAGTTGTCTTTTTCCCTTGTATCCATACGAAAGAGTAGGTTTAATATCAAATTCTTACATAATTAATATCCCAACAAAATTTACATACAACTTTTTGAGGTTTAATTTATAATTTAATAACAACTTTTTCTAATTTTATTTTAAATAATGATTTAAAAACTAGTTAATCAAAATAATTAATATGTCTTTGACTTTAAATTTGCTCTAGTTTTAATGCTCTTTCTTAATGAGCCATATGATATTATTAACCTTTTTCTAATGTCATCTTTGATATATTTTTGTAGGATAAGAGAAGATATTAAATTTAGACATTTTAAATGAGCATAAATCATACTCACATTATAGATCTTTAATTGTAACTTTTAATTTGGCTTTGATGCATAGTGAACTTATATTATGGTCATAAGCATCTTATTTTATATAGAAATAAAAGTGATCTTTTTTTAAAAGAATTAAAAAATGATTTGCTTCTTTTTTCAAAATTGGACAATTTAGAAGATTTACACCATAATTTCACTATGGTCCTGTCATCTTCCATTAACACATTCTCAATTAAAGTCTCAAGTAAAAACCAAAATAGAAGAACTAACCCCGGATTCAATAAAGAGTGTAAAAACTCAAGAAGAAAAATAAAGAAAGCTATGGAATCCCAAAAAATTGACAAAATAAAGAAATACGAGGCCCTTAATAAGATGAAAAAGAGAAAAAAGAGACACCACAAATAAAAGAGAATATAACATTTTGCACCTTTCTAAGGTTTCTACTAAGAAGTTTTGGAGGCAAATTCTTACTAGAAAAACAAAAGAGAATAATAATATTTCCTTAAAGGATTGGAACTTCTATCTTAAAAAAGATTTACAAATCTTGGGATGTCAAAGATAACATTCCCACGCTCACAACAAAAGAAGTTTTCTCACTAGATGATATAGATTTGGTGTTAGGTGCCTTGTAAATGGAAAAGATAAAGACATTGAAGTTATCAAGCATAAATCTTAAAAATTGGAGGGTTTATCCTCATCCCTCACATCCACAATCTCTTCAATTTGGCGGTCAAGCAAGGTTTCCCTCACCCTTAGACTCAAAGCCTCGGCATTCCAATTTTTAAAAGCGGTGATAAAAATAGTTCCCCTCTAATTACCGAACCATGAAGATTAGCCATAATTTAGAAGACCAAAAGTATTTCTTTATTTTAGCTAGTTCGAAGAAGAAAACTAACATATATCCAAAATAAGAAAGAACTCTCATGATCTTTGTAGTGAAATGGGGTACTAGACAAAAAACACCATGGGAGGAAAGAATTTGACATCTCTATGAGTCTAAGATCATTGAGGATGAAAGTCACTTTCTCTTAGAGTGCCCTGCCTACAACCACATTAGATCAGAGTTTCACAATCTTTATTATAATACTAACATCGCCAATCTTTTAACTTGTCAAAACTATGTGACCTTGATACACTTCTTTCTAGAATCTTTTTTAGCATAGAAATGAACCATTACAAAAAATCAAGTAATTTATTAGGGTCCAATATACCAAAGTTGGTCTCAGTGTCCATGTTTTTTTTTAACAGGAACTAAGAAGATATTATATTATATAAAAAGGATTCAAACAGCCAAGCTTACAAAAAAGAGTCAAAGACCTGAAATTCATATTGTTTATAACAAAAAGGCCTGATCTGTTTGTGTCGTAAACTATAACCAGAGCCTTATTGTTGTTCAAAAAAAGGCTTATGAAACCCTTCGTAGGGTAGATACGAACATAGACACCTAAAATTAAAAGACAAAAAAACATAAAATACCATAAAACTAAGGCTATTGTTGTTGCTTGTCCCCTTGAGCTTTTACTAGTTGAGCTACTGAAGTCTCCTCCATTGGATGATCCCTTGCAAGAGAGGTTTGACAGTGGTTGCAATGATTCATGTTGACTAACTTGTGCAAATCTTCTTTCATGTATCCAATGGTCCCCATAAACTCATATAGATCTCTGTGGTTATCTTTTATTCTGGCATCTTAATTTCTCATTTTCCTGGCCATCCACTTAACTTCTTATGTTGTAGAATTCCCTTCTTTAACCCCCTTGTTCACGATGTCATAGAGTCAATGGAGGTGCTGCTTGATATCCCTTCGAGAAGCTTGCATATCGTTCAAAGTTACATCCCTATCATTACCTTCCATGGCTGCACGAGATGCCAATCCTACGTGCTCAGAAAATAGTGACTGTGTCACCTGTGTGTTGAGTGACCTTTCCTTATCCTCAATGTTGAGGAGGCTAAGAGCTGAAGGATGCAAAAACTATGGAGAAGGAGAAATAAAGGTTGCGGTGTGACCACTATGGCTCAAAAACTGAGCTGGGGTGAAATTGTTGACGCCTTCTATGGCTCGTGTCGAGTTTCTTATCAGCCCGAGGGAGGCAAGATTAGCATTAAAAACCATCACATGGGCTGCGATGCCAAATTTGCATGAACGCCAGCTGGACGTCGAGAAGCTTGCATGCTACCGGATGTTGGCAGAACAATGGTTGCTGCATGTTCATCGAGGAGGGGGTGCTTCCACCCTAGTGCCTTGGTTAGTGATTCTTTTGGGATATGGGGTGCTAGGATCAGGACATATGCCACCCTTGATCCCCCTTTGAGACCACCAAACCATGTTTATGATCCTAAGGGACATAACTTGAAGTTTTTAAATTGCCATTCACCCTAGAAATTCTGAATTTTATCTCAGCCCCTTGATTTGCTAATATGTCTTCTTCTGAGTTATTGCTTTTGAGAACGTGAACAAAAGAGGTTTGAACATTTACATAGGTTTACCAGATCCATTCGTAAATCCTTCGAATTTTGACTGCTCCTTTGTTGTAACCATATATCATTTTGTGGATGACTTGTATAGAGTCTCCCATGACTATGACTTTGGTGATCTTGTTTTGCTTGACCTGTTCCAATCCAAAGAGAAGCACAAGCCATTCTACTTCATTGTTGTTTTTCCTCCAAGACCCCAGGCATAAGTCACTACTTTATTTCCTTCGGGATTGAAAATGATCCCACCCACACCTACCTCCCCAATGGTCTCAATAGATGTTAACCATTATTATCATCGTCATTAATAATATTACCATATGTACATTTAAAAAATATATATATTTTTAGAATAGTGAATTCTAAAAACTATAACATAATATCTATTCGTTGTGTACTAAGATAATTAATATTGACAAACCAAATTAATTTACAAGAATTTGATACTATATCTTTTAACTTTACGTTAAAAGCATATTTTTTTTCTTTTAAATTGATCATGTGATATGGTATCTACACCTTTTCTAAATTCATTATTTTTTTTTTTTTAAATGATGTTGATCCCATTGTTTTCTTTTTTCTAATGGATATATTTTTTATTTTTTATTTTTTAAAAGAAGGATGAAAATGATTCACTATATTCTATGTTTTCAATCCTTTTTAAAGTACATTTTATGTTTTATTTTGTTTTGAGCTTGTTGGAAATCTATGAAAATATTAGAATCAAATATATTAGTTATGGAAATTGGATTATGTTGACTAAAACCCGTTGAAATGTCCAAAACATAAAATAAATAGACTGCTCTTTCACTTAAATCCTCCTTTCCTTAATTCTATAAAATTTAAAGGAAAATTTATCAATGTTTTATAAAATTTATATATGATTCCTAAAAAAGAAAATTTACTTTCGAGGGTGAGGGAGAGGGGCGATTGCCAACATGATCCCCTCTTTCCATGCTTAATGGGGGAGGGGGAGGGTGATTCTCAACATAATCCCCTCTCTCCATGCTTTATGGGGGAGCTGGGTGATTCCCAACATGATCCCTTCCCTCCATGCTTGAAATTTTAAAATAGTTGGAGAAATTTCTCAACATTTAGTGATTTTTGTTATTTTACATAATTTTATGCATGGAGGAGGGGGTGATTATGGTGAGTTTTTGTTTTTTTACATAATTTTATGCATGGAGAGGGAGGGGGTGATTATGGTTCTAATCACTGAGGCCTTCTCTAATTAATTATTTCCCTCCAAGTGTGAAATTGTTCAAACTTTCATAAAATTTCACTTAATATTAAGAAAAGATGAGTGTAGAGTGAGGGGATAAGGTAAATTTTAAGCATTAAGGGGATCTCTATAGCATTATCCCTCCTCACTTTCTGTTCAAAAATGAAAATAAAAGTTTTTTTTTACAAAATTTTGTGAATTCTAATTAGAAATAAATCAAAAGATATTTGATTATAAAACAACCCACTCACTTTCACAACCTACTCACTTCCACTTAGGAGAATATTATTTGTAATATTAGTGAAATTATATTAAATAAAAACTAGAAATATAGGAGCTTCAAAGGCATACACAATGATTTACTAAGATTAGCATTACCAAGGGTAAATTCTCATTCTATAATCTAGAATGTGAAAGAATATGATGCATATGAAAACTCGATGGTAAGCAATATTCATCTCCAACACAATAAGGCCGATATTATAGCTCTTCACATACCTCTAAGGGATGGATGTAAAATATTTAATGTGGACTCTCGTCTCATTATTGCGAAAATACTAAAAGTCATTTCAGCCATTGATAAGCCAATTGTCATTGGAAACTAACCCACCCCTTGATAAATTAACTAATACTTCATATTTGGATCACTTAAATATAATCACATTCAAATATTAAGGAATGCAATGCCACATTGCGTTGCAAATAAGGCAAATTCCCTTTTCAAATGTTCACAAGAAATATGACATCAAAATAGTCACTAAAGTGCCTCACCTCCATTTTTAGTCCACTTGATCTTACAAAAGCTAAGCCATATAAGGGACATGGTGAGGAAAATCATTAGCCTTGGGGCTATTGAGAAGAGCTGGAAGGAAGCCTAATTCTCACTCATAGATTACATATGTGTGAAAATACTAAGCATTGAATAGCAACTACTATGTTATCTCAATGTAGAACAAAGGTGAGAATAATAATGAACAAGGCCATTATACAATGCAAAATGTGTAGTAAATAACTTTTGTCAATCATAAAGTTGAAACTATGTAGACCTAGAATGTCTCAACTTGAATGTGAAGTCTCAAATACATGTACTAAGGTATAATTGCAATCTCTAATGTTAACATTATCTGAGGCTTCCAACTTTCAATGTCGGGTGATGGACAATATGAATAAGGAAAAAATCATCAATTAGTGATAAGATATTAATGAAATTTCACACTAAGCTAGTAAAATTATGGTACCATGGAGAATTCACCTACCTTTCAATTCAATGATTAGACAACAATTCCATTTTATGTTGTTTCCATACTTCTACACATGAGATAATTGAGGCTTGTGTCAAATTGTATTAGCACTACGTGTAAGGAACACAGAAGGTGCTTATATTCAATTATGTTTCCACCATTACAAGGGTTTATTGTTTTCACAATTAAATAAATTATGATGGTTACATAGTTGAATACATTGACATATATCTTACATATCGAATCAATTAATGCATGATTATGACTATATTTGAAAGTATGACATGGTTCAATTATGTTGCACTTAAAAGAGTAGTGACGACAGATTATATCTAATGTTGGAATTGTGACAACAATAACTGTATGAAATTTTTATGGTAAATATAAATTTACTTGGAGGGTTGATGTAACAGTGGTGATTCATGAAGTGGTGGTAGTTCATAAAACAGTTGTAGTTATGTTGAACATACTATATATTAATGTAGCCATGACAGCTGAGAGGCATTGTAATGCAATTGTGTGTAAGCATGCTATGGCATATGTAATATTTACCTATGAGCAATAACAATATCAATATCTTGCACCGTGGATGTTTCCTTGACTTCCTGTCAAGATTTTATTACATAAGATCTTTGTCTTGTGGAATTCTGTTACACCTTCTTATTTTCTCCATTTATGTTGCAAATTCTCTTTATGGGGTCTCGTTCTCCAACAAGTGGTATCAAAGCAAGGTTGATTGTGGCATAAATATTTTAGTGTCAAGTCAGAGTTTGACATATCATTTCATTTGTGAGGGAAGTAATATCCATTGAAGAAGGAATGAATGAATCATGAGAAGAGGCCAACATATATAAATGAGTTGAGTCAAGGCATTAATCATACACACTTGAAGAGGCCAACAAACTATAATGAGGGCATTAAGGCTATGTCTATCCATGCAAATGGAATATTTCGATCCATGGAACTGAAGTGTGAGCCTATGATTTTTGAAGTATTAATTCAACCGCATGGAGGAAACTTTGTATATTCCCCAGGGAAGAAAGTGAAGCATGTGTCCCACCATAATTTTGGTTGGTTAGGGAAACACTAGAAATATAGTGAATGACTAGTGGGAGGAACATATTGACCAACCATGGTTAACAAAATGATGTTGGTAGTTTGAGGCATAGGATAACAAACACGACTACTCTGCTATGATACTTTGATTGGTATATCACAATATCATGAGGTCATTTGGCCCAATCCAGGTCCAATGGTCGGGGCATGACCAATTTTTAGTCATTGGGATAGGATAACATCTCATTATGTATTTCATCATAAAATCGTTCAATTTTAAGTATCTACTCATTATAGAATATATTTTGTTGGAGGGAATATTCGTGAGATTGAAATAGACTCATCTAAATCCTATAGGTTCTATCCAAACCTGCGTTAAAGGAAAATTATGCATATTTTTTGTTCTAAGATCAGAGAATGAGGCCCTAAGTACACATGAGCATGAAGAGAAGGGATGAAACCACTACAGTTTGAAGAAGACGACATTTTCAATGCTCATGCACATTGTTTAAAGTTAAGTAAGGAGCTGAGGCCTAGGGTTGGATTTTTTCTAAACAAAATCTAGGTGGAGGTTGTTGTGTGGAAGAATGACAAAGATTTTGAGTGCAAATTTTGATGTGGAGAAGTTCAATGGGAAGAATTATTACTAGCTATGGAAGCTTAAGACACGCAATCTATTAGTGAAACAAGGATTGTGCAAGGCATTGGTATGCAAGAAAAGCAAACTTGTGGGTATGACTGATGAGGATTGGGAACATCTAGTTGTAAGAGCTCTCAACACCTTTCAATTGTGTTTGGTAAATATTGTTCTATTCAATGTTGTTGGATAGGAAACAACAACAAGCTTATGGAGCAAAATGGATATCCTTTACATGACAAAATTTGCTAGAAAGGAACTTGGAGGTACCAAAATTGTTCAGTTTACGAATGAAAGGGGGTACCAAAATTGATAAGCATGTTAATTTTTTCAATACTCTTATGTGCCAATGGACTAGTATGGGTGAAAAAAATTTAAGAAGATGACAAGGTAGTCATGTTATTATGTTCACTGCATGAATCTTAGAACCACTTAGTCACTTCTATTAGTCTTAGGAAAAATGAAACTCTTGGTTATGGTACAATTGTGGGAGCCTTATTGAATGACCAGGTGTGGAGAAATTTCAATATAGAAACCTCCACACTAGAAGCAATGGTGGTTAGGGATCGATCCACAAAAAAGGGGGGATTTGAGAAATTGAGAGGTACATCAATATCTAAGTTGAAAAACAAAAAGGTTAAGGAAAATGCCATTAGTACAAAAAATTAGGGCATCTCAAGAAATATTGATGGAAGAGACAATAATCCAAGGATGTCTCCACAAAAGAAGAAAAATATAGTTGTGACAAGTTTAGGTATAGTTGATTAAGCTTTATTTGTTTGTAATATCTCACATTATCATCAAGAATGGTTATTAGATTATGGTGCTTTGCATCACATATTTCCACATAGGAGTAGGTTTTCTTCTTACCAAGTTATTGATGGCAGTATTTTTCTCATCAGAAACAATTTTTTTGTAATCCTATCGGGATTGGCAGTATTAATACTAAATTGTCCAGCAATATTGTAAGGACATTAACATAGGTAAGAAATGTACCAAAACTCAAGAAGAATTTAATTTCCTTGGGAGTTTTGGATTCTAGAGGTTATAAAGTTATTTGTCAAGGTGGAGCACTAAAAGTGTCTAAGTGAATTTTGGCAGTAATCAAGGATACAAAGATTTGAAACTTTTACAGACTAAAAGGGAGTATTGAAATTAATCAAGCAATGATGACATCTAAGGAAGAAAATGAATATAATCATTTATGGCATCAATGATTGGGCCATATGAGCAAGAAAAGGATAAAAGGATAAAGGTATTCATAAACCATGAGTTACTTCTAGATTTAGAATAATTGAATTTGAATTTCTACAAGCATTTTGTTTTGGGGAAGTGGTGTAGACAAAAATTTAAATGAGGTAGTCATACAAGCAAGGTATTCTTAGTGATTACTCTAGAAAGGTGTGGGTATATGTGTTTGATGTATTTAAGCAGTTTAGAGCTTTGGTTGAAAATAGAATTGGCAGTTCAATCAAGTTTTTAGGAACATATAATGGAGACACGTTCACATATTTGGAATTCTAAAAATTATTGCAAGGAAGTTATGATCGAAAAGCATAAAACCATAGTTTGTTATTTTTCAAATTCGCCATCATCAATTGTAATAGACTATAAGGCTCTTGAAGAGGTATGGGCAAGTCATTCTTGTGAATACTCAATTTTTTTCATTATTTGTATGCTCTTCATCGTTCTAAGTTGGACCCTAGATCAAAGAAGTATATCATTATTGGTTTTAATGACGTATTTTTAAGGGATACATCTTGTGGGATTGTACTACCCACAAAATTATCATTAACAGATATTTGGATGAGGAAATATATTTGGAACAACTAGAAGGATTCGTTTAGGATCACAAAAGAAGAATTTTTTGAAAGATCAAGAAGTCATTGTATGGCCTGAAGTAATCATGAAATAATATCCTAGGCGATTGTACAAGAAGTTTGTTTCCTTCATGGCAAGGAAAAAAATTACAAGAAGTGAGTGTGGTATTTGTCTTTACTTCAAAATTTCAAAAAATGGTATATCCAGTATCTTTATATTATATTCTGATGATATGCTTGTAGAAAGTAAAAGCATGGTTGAGATCAGCAGGTTGAAGGCTCAACTGGCTAGGATGTTTGATATGAAGGATCTAAGAGAATCAAAATAAATTTTGGGTATAGAAATACACTGAAAGGAAACATCAGTAATATATAGTTGTCACAACGGAAGTATGTGGATGTGAAATCAGTAAATATCCCTTTGGCTTCCCGTTTTAAGATTTCTTCAAGTTTACATCCTTTTAATAAAGAAGAAAAGGATTATATGTCTCATGTATTATATGCTAGCATTGTAGGAAGCTTGATGTATGTGATGATATGTACAAGACTAGATATTTCACTTGCAGTTAGTGTTGTCATTAGATACATGGAAAATTCGGTAGAGAGCATTGAAACGCAATGAAATGGGTGCTACTTTATCTTAGGGGAACAAATGATTATTGCATCACCTATAATGTTGGAATATATTATATTCCTTGGAAGATAAAAATGTCTTTGTATTATGTCGGAAGTTGTCTACAATCTTATGTAAAAGAGTAATGCATTGAACCCATAGTTATATGGTGTTGTATTTACTTCTGTAGAGTATTTGTCCATGGTATTGTATTAAAAGATGTTATTTTGGAGAATTATATTATCTCACATGTAATATGTGAGAGTAATTCCTCCTCATCTCTTAGTATATAATAGGGTCAAGTGAGTCTCTACATATCATGTATTCTTGATGTAGCAGTGGTACTATTGTGACACTATTGTACATCATCTATATTCTTTGGGCTATTTGTGCTTTTCTATCTTGTAAGATTGGAGAAGACATTCTGGAGATAATAGAAGAATACCTTCCAGTGGATGTAACCCATTAGGGTGAACCATGTATATCGGTGTTCTCTTGTCCTTTTCTTTTCATGTTCTTATCTTTTATGATATGTTGTTGGTTGCTTAGATAGATTAACTAGTTTAGCTTGACTCTACTATTCTAACATATAATGGATGTTGTGATTCAATGTGTAGATATGTTGATTTATATTTTGCAAGTGAATTAGACAAAAGGAGATCTACTTCAGGTTTTGGTGGAGGTGGATCAACCCTTGAGAAATTCATTATACAAGAAAATTGTGTCGGCATGTTTAAAAAATAGTAGTGTTAGAGAAGTTGTGGTGGTGTTTAGCATCTCTTGTCTAGGATAAAATGTGATTATTGGGATTGGGAAAGATATTAGGTAAAATGTTATCAAGGTGGTGATTGTCGGAATTGTGATAACAATAATTATGGGGAAATTTTATTATAAAATTAAATTTACTTGGATGGTTAATGTAACGATGGTGGTTCATGAAATGGTGGTATTTCATGAAATCGTAGTAGTTATGTTGAACATAATATAGATTAATGTAGCCCTACAATGCAATTATATGTAATATTTACCTCTGACTCAACAATAAGAATACCGATATCTTACTTCGTGGATGTTTTCTTGACTTGTTGTCAAGGTTTTACCACGTAAAATTTTGTGTCTTGTGAGATTGTTATTTTGTATCTTGTTTATCATCTTGTTATTCTCTTCGCTACAAATTATCTCTATTGCTCTCAAATTCT